>SWBJ01000071.1:0-163390 GCA_024195555.1 Aureobasidium sp. EXF-12298 | reverse complement strand
TAGAGATATGAATTTGCAGTGTCCTGACACGGTGGGATCAAGCAGCTGAATGGGCTCCATACGATGATGTAGAACATTCGGCCACACCAGCAGACGGCCCTGAGGTGCAACGACTGACCCCAGATCCTGAAGAGAGGGCGGGAAGTCAAACATGACGAGTTCGTCTATGTCTTCTGAATCGCCAGGAATTGCAAACACCTCCATTAGTCTCTCCATTTCGTATCTGCTATAGTGGAATTCCTCTTGTTCCATCCTGGTCTGTTGGCGAAATGAAAGTCGTGCCTCTGTTACATTCTTAACATCGAACACATGAAGAGCGGAAGCCACAATGTGGTCGTTTAGCATCCCGTCGAGGTGCCAATCAGTACCGCCATAAGCTGAGTCTTCTGGTGTCAACTCGATCGATGAAATCTTAACGACAACTTGGAGACCTTTTTTGCGGAAGCTGTCTTGCAGGGCAACCTTGTAGAAGTTGTGGCAAGTGTTGAGGCCAGGATCGTCCTTCCTGTCGATAATTGTCTTTCCCGCCCGGCCAGCCTTCCAATCGTTATAACCAAACGCTGTGCCAGGCTCAGGATGCCGCCAGGTTCTCAGTCTTTTCCACTTTGTGTAAAGTGCGTCCCACAAGCCCCCATCCTCAGTTTCCCATGTCGGTGAGATTTGATTCCCTTCTGTCTCCTCGAGCTTTTCAGGTAAGGCGAGGTACTCTTTGATCTTATCGACGGCTTCTTTGAAGGCGGTGTTGTTGCGGTCGCTCTCCAGCTCTCTCAGATTGCCCCAAGTAGCCCACTTAGGCCTCTCATTATCCGATTCAACACCGTATGTCCTTATCCGCATCGGAGTGCGACCACGATTCTGTTTGATGAGGATCTGGTTCCATGGTTCAATTGATTGGGAGATGAGTTTTGCAATTGTCCCATATAATGCGCGGGATCGGATCGGGTGTAGATTGTTCACGTAAGACGTAATGCGCACGTCTGTCCCTGAGTTGTTGATGAATTCCACTTCACAAGGTAGCCATTGGTATCGGGCTGACCATTTTCCATCGTCGATGTTCGTTTCCCTCGGGGTAACCTCCTCAGACCATCTCGGATACGGCAGAACGTGCCTCTGACGGCGGAAATAGCCAGGCGGAGATTCAAGCACTATTTCACCCCGCCCGAAGGAGTTGATGGTATTGTCGAGACTCACGCGGCCTGAGTCCATCAGAACGCGTGTTCTACCGTAAACCAAGGGGAAAAGGCTTGGATCAACGAGATTCAGCACGGCCTGCTGCCTCGGGGCTTTCTCATCCGCTTCAAGTAGCTCCGCAGCGTCCCTCAACTCAGTCTGAATCGTTTCCGCGACTGCATCAGATTTGACAATTCCTGCTCCAGTGTTGAAGACCACGATGTTGCCAGTTTGTTCGAAATACGGAGCTTTATCCCGCAGCTCGGCCAAGCACCAGTCCCATGCCTTGGGACTAACAAGCGGTCTCGATAGTGCTTGCATACGCCAGTCTACCATCAGATTATCGTCGAATATGTTTTCATGCCAGCCATGCTCTTCAGTCAGGTCGTTTATAAGACCAAGCATAGCAAGTTCTCGTGCGGTCAGGTTCGGCCATTGTGTCCATTCGGTCGCACCATGAGTAAATCGATTCTGAGGGTAGAACTCAAGATCGAGCGGAACGTCGGAGAAACCAGGCACTTTCAACGAGCCATGACCATCGTTGCACAAGCATGGGTCGGTCATTTGTCTGTAGCTGTTGACCAAATGAAGATGATTTGTGGAGTGTCATAAAGATGCAGAGTAACTATCTGTACTGCCTGTAGTGTTGCTCTCTGGTGGAAACGGAAGTCTTACAAGGCAGACTGTCGCGGATGAGCCATGGCGTTGAGTTTGAAGTTCAGGTCAGGGAAGAATTCTAACAGCGAGACGTGTTTTAATATATCTGAATCATGGGAGTGTCACTCAGGGCTCGCGTAACACTTGCTGGTACCTATCTTATTTAATCTGTCCTGAAAAGGATTGAGGCACGGACATACGCCCCTTCTGGACACCGCCATTGCGCCAGGCTGAAACGTAAGTTGGCGGACCGCTGTCGTTGACTGACTTCGGAAGTGCCAAGACTTTACCGCAACACAATTTATTGCCCTCACCGCTCACAACTGGCAACTCTTTGTGACACTCATACACTCTTCTGTTGTCGCACACATCTTCACTATTTGACTTCATATGCAAACACGATTTCGCAATTCCCCCTGCAAATCCGAGGATGGTCAACGATACTTTCCACCCCTTCCCACGACTGCCCACTGAACTTCGCGAAGAGATATGGCGCCTCTGCCTGCCGCATCGGGTGTACGAAATGGACAAACCTATCGCAAGATTCGTCTACGACGTCGAGGAAGATGACCATGTTCCCTGTTGGCTCGGGAAAACCAGTCGAAGCAATGTTCGCCCGCCATTACTCACGCGAGTCTGCCGTGAGTCTCGCAAAGTCGCCTTTGCTACGGGAGAATGGATCCCATACTTGCGTTGGCGCCGCGACGCGTGGAGTGTTAACGGGCCGTACGAAGCTGATTGGAACACCGGCAACGTTATAGACGAGGGTTTCTGGCAGGATCCTTCCCGCGATACTGTACATCTAAACTGGACCTCATCCTATGACATAGACTTTGGTCCTAGGATGGCTAGTCATCCTTTGACTTCTTTAGCCCAGGAAGCGAAGCGTCTAAATGGATCAGCATCTTTCATGCTAGGCGAAATGACTAATGAGATGTGGGAGGGGGAGCCCTTTGACGAACCTATATCTCAGTGGGTTGAAGATATACCCTTAGACGAAGGCAATTCGGAAGACCTAGCGGCACTGAAGCTACTGCCAGAATGGATGGTAGTTATGAGAGTGATCGTTATACACCTCGACCGTAGACGAGCTACCGACAGCGGTCTATTTGGGCTGTTAGGGGATGAAATCATACAAGTGGTACATGCCACTTCGCCATTGGTTTCGCAGCTATATGCTTTGGCCGAGCATTGCGAACGTGGCGCTCTCACGACTGCTCAGAATTTCACTCGAATGTCTACAGACGACATGGACGCCATGGTAAAGCGTGTAGCTTTCAAACTTTTCCACGACTCCGAGGTAGGGAAGCGCTTACGGCCAGCAATCATGTTTAGACTGTGTACAAAGATGTGTAATCACATCAACATGCCAAAACAGGAGCAAAATGTCTAGACTGGACTTTTTGGGACGAGATGGAGCCCAGGCTACATAGTGCAGGATACCCAAAATGTGCGGATACCGCTACGTATAAGGAAGCCGAGTGTACAGGCTGGCCAGTTCGATACCGCGACATCCAGACACATGATATCTCCATAACTACGTAATTGTTGTCCCAGCCAATCACTCAAACTAGGCTCGATATGTCTTTCTCTTATGTTTGATTCCTGAATTATACATAGGATAAGTATGTGTTGCGATATTCCACTAGGTATATGTTAGCAATATTTGCTTCATAATGTTGAACCGGCATTTGACAAAGAACACAGTTGAACAATAACCTATACACATTGTATTTAGTCCAGGTTTATCATACGCCCCATCTTAGAAGTGTGAACTATCCGACGAGAAAACTGCCTTTGGTACCCACGAGCATGCGGACGGAGATGGAAACATCAGATCTCGATGTTCAAGACGGAGAAATGGATGAACAGGTTTCAAGCAGCAAGGCAGCAAGGCTCAGTAATTTGCAGTCTCGACATTGTTTCTGAGTGAGGGTTGAAATTGTTGTATCCATGTTAAACTTGCAAGTCGATATATCGAAAAAAGTAAAACCTCTCGTGTGACGAACACGTAGCATTTGAGGAAACAAAATGTTTTTAAGGATTAAATATCGAAAAGACGTGTCGAATGCGTGTTCATTCTGTGGAAGGATACCTGAACATAACATCACTGATACCACTCTGCTTTACTTCTTCAGGCGTACAGATACTAACCTGCACAGCCGACATGTCCGCGTCAACACCGTCGTAGATCCAACTTTGCGTAGTTCCAATGCTAGATGCACCGAGCTCACCCAAGATAGTAGGAGTGGATGGTTTGAATGCGTCCTTGATCGTGAAGAACTTCCAGGATGCAGATTCATGGTTTTCCCCTGTCGCATCGCCTTGTGCTTCTTTGGCTTGTAGGTAATCCAAAAAGAATGGGTTGGGAGATTCTTTAGCTTCTCTCACGAGGGCGGAATCGTGTGGGGGGTCGATTTTCTCGAAGGTTGACTGGTAGTTGGCGACTATACATGCCCGCGCCGCCTGCAACTTCATCTCAGGCCGCAGTCGTATTATTTCTTCATAAACGTCTGGATAAGCGAGCTGTGGGAACCATATACAATAAGGCAATTCTCTCACGGGAGTTGTAGCCGTGATTCGTGATAGATCATTCGTCATGATGAAACGGGCATTGATTGCCCGTCGTATGCGAAAGTTGTTTATCTCGGCAGCTGGTTGAAGTGACCAGAACTTGGCAAACAACGGGTCATGGTAGATGCCTCGGATCAAGCACGCGAGCTCGCCTTTGATCTTTTGTGGACGTCGCAGGCGCATGTATCGATCAATGTTGCCGTGATACGCCGCTGACAATACGAGCAGGTCTTTGTCGACTGTGGGAAGATCCGCTGGAAGTGGAGAATAGAGTAGTGGTAGAACCACTGATTGATCGACTGAGCGAGGCTCGCTCCGCTTGACGTCCACTGACATATCCTCGCAGATGTCGTACAACCGGCCCTCAAATCCGTTGAGGTCGGACTCCAGAGTAGACTTTGCTTTTGGTCGCTTGAATGATTGCTTTGACTCCAGGAGTGCCGTTACACAAGTGTTGCCGTTCATCAGAGAAATTGGTGGGTTTTCCAAGACGAGGGAATTCGAGTAGTCGTTGAATACAGCGTACTTGACAGGCTGTTTGACAATCGCTGAATAGATGGCCTCACTTCCGTTCTCACGAGCTTCCTCAGCAATGCCTACTTCAGGCAGAATATCAAGTTCTTTGTAGAGATCTTCATAATTCGCCACGGCACAGACACGGCCAATCTGATATTTTGTCCACGGATACTTGGTGATCAGCTTCCGGCATGTATCGCGATCGGGCGTCGAAGGATACCATATGCAGTACGGAAATTCTTCTGGGTCGTTCATGTCGGGGATGTTTCTGCTATACATGATAGCTTGAGCGTTGAGTGCGCGAGTGAAGCGAGGCGTGAGACCTCGAAGCTCATGTCCAAAGCCTGCATTTCGACGAATACCCGCGATGACACAGAGCTGAACAAGCTCCAGTCCAAGGTAGTCAGGTATACGAACACCATTGATGGCATCTTGTAACACTCTCTGGTTGAAACGGAAGTCTTGCAAGGCAGACTGTCGCGGATGAGCCATGGTGTCGAGTTTGAAGTTTAGGTCAGGGGAAGATTATAACAGCGAGACGTGTTGACTCGGCTTATAAATTCCTGTTGGTTCTCTGGAAAATCACATGATCCCTGACACTCGCTTACCTCACGGCTATGGCTGGGCTGAGATGTGTTGAGATTGCGAAGGATGGGCTTGGAAATGGTACTTGGTCACGCGAACGAGCAGGGGTCAATGGAGTGCTCGCATGGGCGTGGATCCTTCAGATTGCTTAAAATATTGATTACCGAAAACTCTTTTGTGGATTTTCCTGGGTCACATACAGGTGGGTCAATGGTCAATGCACCTACTTGAACAAGAACATTGCACGCCAAGCCTCTTGTGGCGCAACTTCTTATTGTTCACTTCGCCTCACTTCGCCTCACTTTGTTCCTTCACCTTGTTCTAGCCTCTTCCGTGCTACGCTTCATATTCTCAATCCTTCCGTTTTCTAAGCCAAATGATCCAGCCTAGCTAGTGTCCACCCACCCATTCAGGCCTTGCAAGCACTTAATGCGGCGAGACCTTGTCCCGCAGCGCTGTGAAGTTACATCGTAAGTCGATTGCAAAGCAGACTCGGCACAGTTGTGGTCGGTTACTCACCGTGTGTTAGCATCGTGATTTTCATCAGTCTCGCTTTCAATGACATCGGCGATCTCGTTCCGTGGTATATTCTGATTTGACTGGATCGTGGTGCCGACATCGAGCAGCTGCAAAGTTACCTTCGAACCGTCGTCGAGCTGCAGAGTAGTCGGGGTCGTTTTGATTGCAATACCGGACCATTCCTGTCGTAGCCCTTGGATTTTGGCATCGGAGCTGGCCACCATGCGGTAAAAACGAATACCATTAATCGAGTTTCTGATGCCTTTTTTCTGGGCGGTGGTACCGGCTCCGCTGGACATGAATTCGACTGCCTTCGTAATTAGATCAGCAGTCGAACTCGCTCCGTCTGCGATTCTCATCAGTCGATTGGCCTCTCGTTCACGTCTGCTTCTCACATACTGATGATACGCCCAAAGTTATATTTTCCAGTCAGTCCATCGGCTTGGATCGCTCTGACCGCGGTGCTCACTTTTGGCAGTCGGTCGTTCTCGTCGATGATGTTTGGCACAGATCTTAACAGAGGTTCGTTAATATATGCCACAAACTGATTGAACGAGCATGGTCTGGGACAACCGGGTGCAATCCGAGGTGCGCGGTCGCTCTTAGTATCAATCTCTCTTGCGTACCAGAGAAACACTCGTTCATACGCCCCAGGGATGTCGTAAGCAACGACGATCGAGATTAATAGAGCTAGAACGAGACTGAAGAGTTTCATGGTGTTGGTGAGAAGGATACCGACTGGAAAAAGATAACGAAAGTCGAAGGGCGTTGTATGAGCAGACGATGGGCTCGACAACTTGTTCCTTATACTTAAAGGCATCCGCGAAGCTCTCGATCCATCAAGGGTTGCGGTCGTATGCCTTGTGCGCTTCCTGGAGCGATGTGGCGCGCTGACCATATTAGACAATCTCGTTTCACCATCAGCGTCCAACATATTGCACTGGGCGCTATGCTTGAACTCTCTATCAGGGTATGTTAGCGGCGGGCGGGCATCACTTCCCATGCTTCCGGAGACTCTGCGCCTGATATCAATTTCAGAGATCCGAGTTTGTGGCGTTGGGTTGAAATGGTGCCGACATTGTACATAAAGGAACTCAACAAGTCCCACTGGCCAATCTAGACGTTGATGCTAGAGCTCACGTCCTGGAAATATATGGTCATGTATGTCGAGGACATGAGGCAGATCGCTCCCGAGGTAGTAGAAGTTCGAGCATGCTGCAGACTCACGGATCTTGTCAGGATTTGACTGAGTCAGAAGCACAACGACAGGAAATAAAATGCGTCGAGCGGTTCCCGACCCAGGAATACGCTCTCATGTACACGTTCCTCATGTCGGATATGAGTGCTAACATACCGTAGATTGAGCCAAGATTTACTGGCGCTATGTTGTATGTCTTTGCGTTTTGACAGGCTTGGTCGCCTTGGCAGGCTTGGTCGTCTCGGCAGTCAGTCTGGCCAATTTCGCGAGACAGTGCCGCATTATTTCCCATCGAATCCTTTGGAGCAGAAGCATATCAAATCGTGCTGATAGCATGGTTATGTAAAGCGTACTTGGCGATGGTTTCTCCAACACGAAGAGTAGCACAGACTGCAGTCCTCGGTGTTCGTCAAGATGGGTTGTCGTTCCGTGCTTTCGGAACCGACAAGAGCTGGAAATTTGCGACTCATTACCAGGAGAGGTTTTCTCGTTGAGATAGATCTTGCGAGTGCCCGACTGCCGAAATTTTTGCTCCGCGATATTCGACGTCTTGGCAAAGTCCGTGGACTTCGTCTCCATTTTGCCAAGCCCACCTTGACTTTGGTGCTCATGAGAGGATTGTCGTTCTGTGCTTCCAGAGCTTTCGCAATTCCGCCTCGGCTAGACGAGACGTGGTCGAATCTCACATGGTTCGCCAAGAGCATGGGGTACGATGGCTGCTCATCGCAATCCTTCAGGGTCCTGTCTTGCACCTCTGTGACAATCCTTGGACCTCACGTCTGTTTCCACTCTGTGAACAGCCTACACGGTGCTTCTACCATGGTTAGCAGATACTTCGCGTGCTTTTTACACTTTTCAGAATAGTAACAGGATTTTTCGGAGTTCACATCTATGCGTCTGCATGTCAACAATTGCAGCCAACCACAAATTCAGCTGACCCGAAGCTTTGTACAATCACTTAAATATGTACCAACGCCACGTGGAATCCTTCGCAATGCTTAGCTTATTATAACCGATGGACGTGCTGTTGCTCTGGACCGTCATATTTTCTTGGCCATTTCATCAAAACCTAAGTCTAGCCCTGTGGCGCCGGTGGATAGTATGTTGAGGGACCGCCTATTGTATTATCTACGACTTGGACGATACGGCGAGACTAACACTCTACTAGTCAAGTAATCATAGTGAAGAGTGGGGTCAGAACTACTAGGGAAGCATGCAATCAAGGGCAGCCTCTCATATTTTGACCTCCTTTTACTTACTTATGAGACTCACCTGGCAATATCGCACGCGGCACAGTAGGACGAGGGTGTTGATACGACCGAGACACGACCATCACCAGGTTCAAACGACCCACAATGCTCCAGGGCCCTTGTTGAATCTCTAAGCGACAGCGTATCATGCGAGATGAGCCTTTCTTTTGGTGTCAGGCGGCTTCTTTCGTGTGAGTACTGGGCTATATATCTATGAACTGGCTCACAACTGAGTCTTTTCATCACAGTATCCAATTCCCTCCGGTCTTTATCAGTCCTCAGACTGATTCTCCGGGTGTCGTAAGCTTTCCTCTGCTCTTCCATAACACAACTGACTGAATCTAACAGGTTTGCGAGATCGCTTGCCTTTGGAGCTCTCTTCTCTTTTGCTGGGAAATGCACCATCGTCCAACCATCATGAAGTCTTTCATTCTCACCGGCCTAACGGCATGCTCAATCTTTTCAACAGCCTTAGCAAACGCGTGTCCAAATCCTGTTGTCCTCCCTGACAATGCTTTCAAGAATCGGCAACTATACGCCACTCCATGCTACGCTGCCAAAGTTGCAGCATCAGTTAAGAACATTGCGGATCCAGACCTTGCCAGAAGGGCTGCAATGATTGGAGATGTTGGAACCTTTATGTGGATGTTTGTATCATTCTTCTGAATCTTGGATATGACATACTGATTATTTGACTTTACAGTGACCAGAAGGCAGTTATTCCGACCATAGATGCCATGATTAAAGGCGTTCCATGTACGCACATCATCGGTCTCGTTATCTACGATCTTCCAGGTCGCGACTGTGGTGGAGATGCTTCTGGTGGAGAGTATGAGACTGGAGAACTTGAGCGTTACAAGGCTGAGTACATCGACCGTATGTTATGCAGGCCTTCAGCTCGACAAGAAACCAGCTAACCTTCTAGCTTTTTAGCTCTCCGAGAGATCTTTCTCGCAAATCCAAACACTGCTATTGCGCTGGCGATAGAGCCCGATTCCCTCCCTAATGCGATCACGTCTTTGATCCACCCAAGATGTGCTGCTTCAGTACAGGAATACAAAGATGGCATCGCCTATGCGCTCAAACAATTCGATCTTCCGAACGTTGTTCAGTACATTGATGCGGGCAATGGAAACTGGTTGGGGTGGGACCCAAATGTTGGTAAGCATTCGTCTTCTCTTTGTGTTCGTATATGCGGATTCGTCCAGCACTTCGACTCCTAGGTTTTCCTACTAATTTTTCAGCTTGGAACTTGTCGCTGACAATCAACAGCACCTGCTGCTAAGGTTATCGCCGATGTTTGGAAAGCAGCTGGAAAGCCGAAATCATGCAAAGGTATTGTAACAAATGTTTCGAACTGGAATGCATGGTCCATGGTTCCAGGAGAATTCGAGAATTTCAAGGATGCACAATACAACAAAGCGCAGGATGAGAAGCGATATATCCACATTCTCGGTGAGCAGCTTGCAGCCAACGGTATGCCAAATCACGCCATCGTTGATACTAGCCGCAATGGGCGCGTGGGGCTGCGTACCTATGGTGGCAATTGGTGCAATGTGAAGGGCGCCGGATTCGGAATTCGTCCTACCAGTGAGACAGATGATGATCTGTGCGATGCTTTTGTCTGGGTCAAGGTTGGTGGAGAGAGTGATGGTGGTAGCGATCCCTCACTCCCTGGTTACGATCCAACTTGCGCCAATGCTGATGGTAGGTGCAAACATGTAATGGTCTACATCATACTTGTGCTAATGACTTTCTCAATTTACAGCCTTCATTCCCTCCCCACAAGCCGGAGCGTGGAACCAGGCTCAATTCGAGCAGCGTAAGTGACCTAGAGCGGATTTTTCCTTCCCCAGCTTCGTCGACTCCCTCCAGGAACAGGCGTTCCAGCTTCTGTTGATATGCCAAAGTTGACTCACGGTTTTTTCACAGTGGTCCAAAATATCATTCCGGATGAATACACGACGGATGGAAGGTGCCATGCCAACATCTTCTGCGGATCGTGGCCTGGGGGTTCCTGCTGTCACAACGGCCAATGTGGAATGATGTGTAATGCATCAGCTGGCTGTACATCGGGCTGTGATGCTCCATCAGCTCCTGATTCTCCTACGACACCACCGGACACTACTGCCGACGACGGTGATATCTACGGCCCTAAAGATTACGAGCCATGCGATTACACCATGACATTCAAAAATCTCGACGATCTCAATGCAGCTTCCGATGGGTTGCGGGTAGAATGTGTTGCAGCTTATGCCATGGACACATTGGTCACCATGCTCGATACGGCATACGACAATTACACCTCGGTCAATGACGGCTACGATGAGGAGTTCGGATATTACGTCAAATATATCCAAAGGCTCGTACCCATCGTACTGGATCAGAGCTTCATGTTCGACGCGGCCAATTCGAAAGACTGGTTAAACATCGCCCCTCCGGGTCCCGGAATGAGTTGTGAGTACTACACGTTCTTGACAGCGGCTCAAATGTCCGATACTGATTGCCTCCACCAAACCAGACTTCGACTGTCACATTAACACAAAAGGCAGCAAGACTTTCCCATGCTCCGAACTCAACTCGTTTTCGCATACTAGAGACATGTCGTACGGTAAGACTACCCTGACTCTACGAGACGAAGATGGCTACAATCGAGCCTTGGGTGATGCCGGACTTGCGCCTGACTGGGTCGTACTGGGAGACCACAAAGTCGACAAAGACTTCGCGGCGCCTGGTGCTAGCCGCAAATTCGAGTATAAGTTCTCTGGCTACCCCATCGAGAATCCCGACATGTTTGTGCCAAATCCCAAAGACCTGGTCACGAAAGGTCTTGGTAGCATACCAGAGCTTCGACTATCTATGCAAGCGACGTACTTGGAGATTGTACTCGGGTTGTACACTGGTGGTAGCACCATGGACGCAGCAGAGGCATACAGTACACCTGTCTTCATGTTGATGCAAGCAGTTGATAGTATGGCTCAAGCAAAGGTTCTTGCCGCCAAAGAGGAAAAGATAGAGGAGAAGGAAGCGGAGCGGAAGAAGAATTTCATCATTCTCATCATTAGTGTGGTTCTTCTGGTAAGTGAAACACAGGGCAGACGATCATCTCATCGTCATTCGCGACTCTTACTGACTCCTCGTCTAGTTCGTTCCCGTCGTGGGTGAAGAAGTTGCACTGGCAGCCGGACTCGCTAATCTTGCACGCACGATTGCTATTGCTGGCGAGCTTGGTAATACTGCACTTGCTGTCTACGATACTGTGCAAGACCCAAAATTCGCTATTGTCAATATCCTGGGCATGCTGCTTGGTGTTGGGTCGATTGCCAAAGTTGAACGCAATGGACAAGGCATTGGCGATGTCGCTAGGCTCAAACGTGGAATGACTGCGGATGACATCGCGGGGCTTGGGGCTATCTTCAAGAACAACGATGACAAGCTGCAGAGTATTGTCAGAATTTGCAGGCTGTGAACGGAGCATATTGGCGTTTGACTACATTCGTCGAAGGAAGAGATCTGCGGGCCTGAGTTGGTTAAGTCCCCGCGAGTTTCATCGAAAGGCAGTCAATCGATTGCGGTAATATTTTATATCGTTTTTTTCTCTCTTTTTTTTCTTCTTTTTTATATTGCACTGCATTTCTCAGTATCGGTGCCATTGAACTCCCTGATTTTGTCAATGTAAGTCGCTGAGATCACACCTTACTGAGGCCGCTACAAATCTTCCTCTCGTCGTATACCTTAGTACCGTTTCCACTGTAAACCACACCTTCTGTCTCCACCCGCGGTTTTCGCCCGCTCAGTCTCCCGAGCGTCCTCGTACAAATTGTCTTCTACCATAGATATAAGGAGAATCTGCAAGTCTCTTTACCTCTCTCTACATGTGCCATGCGCTGCGAAAATGTAAACCCATCTATTTCAAAAGTCTGAAGATCAGTACTTTTGACCCAAAGTCGCTCACAGCAATCTTCAAGCATACTCAAATGACCAACAATGCTCGAAGAGAAGTCATCAATTTCAGAGCACATTCATCTTTTCTTGCCTGTCGGGCTGTGTGCTCTGCAGGCATGGCTGCCAAACTCAGACAATATTAGCTTCTCACATCCAAGTTCCAAATTCACTTTACTCGATTCTCCTACCAAGCTTAAGTTTCGAAAGCTTAGGCGTTGGATGGAGATTCAGAGATGGAAGTAACTAGGTATGTCAACAAAAATGGCTTGTACACGTGGGCGTCCTCGATCGCTCCTTCCAGCGTGGATAGACACATCCATCAAGACTATAACAACTTTTACATACTTTTGCAAAAGCAACAAGCGGTCCTTACGAGAATCGAACGCACACTCTATGCTGCTTTACATACCTTCATCACCACCCGAGATTGAATTCTTTGTAAGAAAAAGCAGCGATGGCCCAATGGCTAGGGCGCCTCACCATCAAATGACCTTGCAAACACAAGCGTTGTCTCCGATGACCCTTCTCGAGGCCCTGCACAGGCGTGCGGGCTTTATGAGAGGCGGATAGCCTTACTTGCAAACACAAGTATAGGGTTCGTCTGTAAGTCTTCCAGAAGGGAGGCTTAGGGGATTTGGATGGATATGAGTAGATGTAAGTTCGAGTCTTACTCGCTGCAATGACTTTTATTTTTTATTTTTTTGTTAATTTGATGTTGGGTGTAAAAGTGATATTGCCATGCGCAAACAGACCAAAAGGTTCATTCACTTAGCGCTGAGTGCGAGTTCACAACATGCTTGTCGTAGACACCTCATTCCCCTTTCTGCTCCTCTATCCTCCTCTCCTTCATGACGCCAATCAAAATCTTCTCGGTCAACCACTCAGGCAACAAACTCATACACCACCACTGCACAGCATGTCTCCACCATCCAAACACCGCAGTCTGTCCACATCCCACTCTATCCAGCGAGAACTCCGCCATCTGCAGTCCCGTACAAGTAAACGCTCCTTCCGTGGTCTTGTTGCCTCCACTAACCACATTCGCAATCACTATCGCCAATGCCTCGACATGTTTCTTCTCGGCCTTGAGTTCGGAAGCCAGAGATTCGTTGAGAGCGTAGTTGAAAGCTTTGGAAGCCGAGTAGACTGACAAGTAAGGCAGGCCGCGGAACCCAGTGATGGAGCATGTGCTCATGACCAACGCAGGTGAGTTTTTAGAAAGTAAGGGAAGTAGAGCGCGAGTAAGCTGGGTGGGAAATCTGGAGTTTAGGTTTATCATCTTGTCCACATAGCTGGCGTCTACTTCTGCCAAAGTACCATATGACGGACTCAAAGGCGCGCCACCGACATTGTTGACGAGTAATGTCAAAGGTCCGGACAGATCTTCGCAAGCCTTGACGATAGAGGCGATGTCCACATCGATGTCAAACACATCTGCAATCACAGTCTTGATCTGCACGTTTGGATATTTCTGCGACAGTGTCGATTTCAAGGCAGACAGCTTTTTGGTGTCGCGCCCGTGGAGAACGACGTTGAAGTCTTTGGCGCAGAGGGCGTGGGCGAAGCCTTCGCCTTTGCCGGCGGTGCTGCCGGTCACCAGTGCCCAAGAATGACCGGTGGGGTTGTAGCGGTGTAGTGTGCTGGGTTTGAGATAGATGCTGCAAAAGGAGATGGCTCTGTAGGTGAGCAGAAGAGCTGTGGCTGCACCGAGGCATTCTAGAGTCGATGACAAAGACATTGTATTGGCTGACATTGATGATACATAGCAAGACAGAACGAAGTGAGATTCTGTGGAGGTGATGTTTGAGATGGAGATCGGCAAGGTGGGGAAGCCAGGGTGACCACAAGCCTCCGAAAGACACATTATATCCTGGAGCCGTAGAAGTGCACAATCCTCTGCGAGCCAAGAGATTGTCCACTGAGATACCACTTCTCAAGAGGATACAAGCGCTTTATGAATATACCGTGAGAGGCGGCAAGGATGATAAATGGACAGTAGCTACGCTATTCACTGCGCTCGCATGCACAGAGCATCCTCAACATCCCTGGTGCCAAACACTGTCGCATTATACATGTAGAAATGCACAATACTTACCGAGTCTGGAGATTGTCCAAGGAGATGCCCAGATTCCTCAGCTCTCCGTGGACACCAATGCTTCCTCAATAACACTGTGCGCTTTTGCAGCTGGAAAAACAGCTACACATCGCCATGTGAAGCGGAAAGAATGATGAATAATAACTAGAGATGCCACCATACTCCTGCACCCGGCCTCGCTATGAACAACATCACACGTTACCAATGACAATCATAAATCGTAACTTGTTGGCGTCCCTGACCGGAAGTTCAGCTTCAGGGTTGACCTCATCTCCATCACCGAGCATGCCATCGTCAAGCATCAGAGTACTGCTCTTCCATCCCCAACTTTGGCTGAAATTAAAGGTATCAGGGGCGCTCTCATAAACACTCAACATGCGCCCGCCCTTGCTGGGCGAGTAAATCTTGAAGTAGGTTTTGATCGTCGGTCGACTATCAACGTACGGTGGCAGCGTCGGAACGCGTATGCTGCGTGTGAGCTTCGCAATCTCAGGATCTTCGTCTTCAAAGTCCGAGTCTTGCTCGTTGTCATAGTATGCAGGCTTCGTCGGGAAGTTGGACAGAACATCCTGTTCGCTGCTTTTACGGTAGCCACCGAGTCCTCGAGCTCTTGGTGTTGTGTCAGCACCGGTAGGGCCACCGTCGGGATCATTGTCGCCACTGCTGTCGGCATTATCTGCATCTGCGACGACATCACCGCTACGTCTTCGGGCTAGCAGTCGCCTGCGTTCTTCAGCTCGACGATCAGCTCGCAGAATCATCTCACGCTCGAGATGCCCTATCCTTTCATCCACGCGCGTATTAGGCACAGACTGCCCGCCAACAGCCAGAGTCTCCTCCGTCTCCCGCTCTTTGGCACGGTGAAGGTATACTCCAAGCTGAGGATTCTTACCCCTCCGCACTTTCTGAATGTAAAGGTTCCACCAAGACCCTGAGTAAAATATAGTACGACTGTACACTCGCTTCTTTTCTTTGAGCAGTCGAGGACTTGGAAATTCGACGGCAAATCTGAAAGGTGGAAAATGAGAATAGCTGACTGGACATAACTCGGATGGATTTGAGTCAGCAGCAGAGTCAGGTCGAATGATTTGAGGGATTGATCGGGTATCTGAGGGATTGGCAGCGAAGTCGGATGCCCATTGTACATCTTCCGGTTGAATGGTAGCGGAGAGACGATTCGATTGTGTGCTTGCTGCAGACATCATTGCAGGATCGGTAGCTCCTCCCATGACGATATTGCAATCTGCTGACGGGATCCAGAATTTTCGGGGTTTGCCATTACCATCCCAAGAGTTCGAAGCAATTTCCTCTTCGCCAATATCTTCGAATTCGTCGTAACTGTCAGCCTTTTGTTTACCTTTGATTGACGGTTCTGTCAAGGAAGCTGCCCTCAGATGAGGACTTCGCAATTCACTGATCCCTTCGCTTAAGCCAAGCTCCATCTCAGTATCCTTGGCATTCAATACTTTTTGACGAAGTTCCATTTGCATCCAGAGAGCATTTGAGATGACCTTGTCAGGCATCATGGGTAGACCAAGTATGTCACGAGCTCTGCGAATGTACTGCAACTGCTCAAAGTCCAGGTGGATATAGTGTATGCCCTCATCCAAGAGTACCAGTAATGGCTCGATGTCTGGATGGGTGTAGAGGCTGATCCATTGGTGCAAACCATCTGGAGCAGCTCCAGCTGCCATAGAGTTCTTACGGTAGACCGAGTCAAACCTCACAGCCATGAGATTAGCAGCTTCTGGGGCCTTCCGCACTTTCGACCACGAGACAGGATCAACCAGTCCAGCTTCAACAGCGAGTGTCTTGAGGTGGCGATCCAAGAGCCGCTTTGCAAGCACCCATCTATCCCATTCACCATTGATGTAGAAGCCATCACCACCGACAATTTCTCGAATAATATCACCTGGTATGCCGTCCCAGAACTTTGTTGGCATTTTCCAACCATCACGACACAACATAGCCTTGGCTGACGCAAGGATCTTGTCTCCAGACCGGCCATAGTAGTTGCTGGTGACCAACTTGATGAGAGGTGCTAGAGTAGCAGTCGACATTTGTCGTAGCATAGACTCTATACTCGAATCGATGAGATCGGGCATCTCCAGCCAACAGGCTGTAGCGAATAGGCTGACTGCTTCAGCATCCTCTTCCTCGGGTACAGCAGCGCCATATAGACGTTTCAAGGCCAGCTCGAACGAGACCTGAGTAATGTTGGTGTCGATGTCCTCGGGGTGTAGGGTGATATCGCTCGCTTGACTTTCGAGCCATGGTCCAGATAGAGCAGAAGCGAAGAAAGTAGCTTGATCCAGAATGAGGCGGTGAAGCTTGTAGGGATAGCCAAAAACGTGAACAGTAATGTCTGAGTGTCGGCCGGCTAGGAGGCCTCTGTTGTAGAGATGAGTGTGTAGGGGTGCAGAGTCACGAGTAGCAGCAGCTGAAACTGGTCAATACAAGGTACTTGGAATACGGGTCATGAGATGAGGTGGCAGCTGATAAGACATACATGGAACAGGAAGACCATTCGGGAGTTGAGAGTCGGACAGAGGACGATAGTCAGGAGGAGAGGCTACCGACTGGACGGCAAACAGACGACTAAGGGTAGTGAGGGTAGTGCTCTGCTGCCTGTTGATCGAGTAGCGGCTAGTTGAGACGGGGTTACTGGGGTCATCAACATCCTTCTCGACGCGAGGTATTCTCCGGCGGTTGATAGTAGCACGGACATGGTCCTCTGGCGATGATGGAGAATCCAGACTTGTGCTTGAGTCGCGGGCGATAGCGCGCGACGAGTCTAGAGTGAGAAGGGCGGGGGCAGGAGTGGGGGTAGAAGGAGTTGGAACGAAATGATTAGGCGACGAGTTGAAGAGCGAACGACGCGGAAGGGTAGAGCGAGAATTAGAAGAGATATTCTGATGCAGCGACGAGGTTGGCGAAGCATGGAAAAATTGGTTATCGTCGGCCATGATGTCAAGGTCACTTGGAGAGATATGTGCACTGAGGGTCCGAGGAATGAGGCGGACGCACGCTACACAAGCTCTACCTCATGCGTGATAGCTCGGCGGGCGCAGGCAGGTCACTGTGTACCGCGTGTCCTGTGAGCAGGCAAACGAGCGTGTCTATCAAACAAACAGCGATAGCGACAGAGGAGCTGTAAAGAGTGGTGGATGTGACAATCGGGTTGACAAGAGGTTACAAGAGAGTGGGAATTTGCTAGCATCGAAGATGACAGAAAAATGATGGTCAGTTCGAATCGGCACCTGGATGGTCGGTGCAGCTCGCTCGCCCAGGAAAAGAAGTTCAAGCCACCACGCGAAGGAACTTGATGGACCCTTTTTGCGGAGAGCCGGCCGATGCCAATCATGGTTAGCCTGAGCGGCGGCGAAGGTCAGTGCTTGGCGTCACGCCAGATGGCCATTGGCTGTAGCGTGATTCAAGACTTGAGATTCCACCATTCTTCGTTCCTTCTACTTTCTTGTTTCAACCAACATTCAAGATGCGCCCACCGTTGGCAGTGTTTGGAGCGCTGCGGCGCACCCTCCCAGCTTTCAATGCCGCCGAGACATTCGTCTGTCGCAAGAGCGTGCACAACAAGGCACAAACTGGTTACAAATCTGTTCGCCAGACTCCATTCTTGAGCGCCTTCCGTTCTCGTGCTGCTCCGGCAAGACAGCAATCAACAACTGCTCCTTCCTCATCTCCGCTCTCTGAATTGTCCAAGTCAATTGGTCAATCCTCTGCTTCCGCCAAAAACGCAACCAGAAAGAGCTCATTCCCTCAAACTTCGGACAAGAAAGTCGGCTATTGGCTACTGGCCAGCTCTGCAAGTGTCTTTGGTATCGTCATCTTTGGTGGTCTCACCAGACTGACCGAATCTGGGTTCGTGGCCAATCCTGTTTCTGCTTTGCGACTGTCCGACTGACTGAGTGTGGCGCAGATTGAGTATCACCGAATGGCGTCCTGTTACCGGCTCTCTCCCTCCCATGAACCATGAGAAGTGGGAATCCGAATTCGCCCTCTACCGTGCCTCGCCCGAGTTCAAGCTTCTCAACCCTCGTATGACATTGGAAGAGTTCAAACAAATATACTGGATGGAATGGATTCACAGACTGTGGGGCCGTTTCATTGGCATCACCTTCCTGCTACCTACTGCCTACTTCATCGCCCGTCGCCGTGTCTCTGCTGGCATGGCTCTCAAGCTTACCGGTATTTGCGGTTTGATCGGATTCCAGGGTGTCATTGGCTGGTGGATGGTCGCAAGTGGTCTCAAGGATGATTTGTTTGCTCCCGGAAGTCACCCTCGTGTCAGTCAGTACCGCCTTACTGCTCACCTGGGTACTGCCTTCATCTGCTACCTCGCCATGTTCTGGAACGCCTTGTCCATCTTCCGCGAGAACCGTCTCTTGGCCAACCCACAGGAGTCTTCCAAGCTGCTCAAGCAAATGATGGTTCCCGAACTCAAGTTCTTCCGTCGTAGTGTTGGTGCTCTTCTCGTCTTGGTCTTCGTCACCGCCATGTCTGGAGGTCTTGTCGCTGGTCTGGATGCTGGTCTGATCTACAACGAATTCCCATACATGGGCCTTGGTTTGACACCACCTAAGAAAGAGCTGTTCGATACCTTCTACAGCCACGTTCCAGACCACTCTGATCTGTGGTGGCGTAACGTTCTTGAGAACCCTTCCCTCGTCCAGCTTGACCACCGTATCCTGGCAACAACCACATTCACCGCTGTTATGGCTCTCTGGGCCTACACTCACTTCAACCCCCGTGTCCGTGCTCTCATGACCCCTGGCGCAAAGAAGGGCATGCGCGGTGTCGTTCACCTGGTCTGGCTGCAGGTCGCGCTCGGCATTTCCACCCTGCTATACATGGTACCCATCCCTCTGGCTTCCGCTCACCAAGCAGGCGCTCTGGCCCTGCTGACTGGCACAATCGCCCTCGGTAGCCGTGTATGGTTCCCCAAGCGCGCCGCCAAGCTCGTCGCACAAAGGCTTGCTGCCGGTGCCCCTTCTCCTTCAGCTATTGGCAAGAGGGGCCCCGATGCCATGCTTGCTGCCCGCACAGGTCTGCCTGCTCGCTCGTAGGTTGGCGCGCATGTACGATTTTCTTTTTTTGTCTGTACCAACACTTTCCACTCTCCAGATTTTGGTTATTTGTTTGTTTTTATAAAACCGCATAGCGAGGTGGTGTACATTTTTTCTTCTTATAGACCCCAAAAGGAGTTTTAGCTCCTTTTCCATGTATACACTACAGTCTTCTCTACTTTGCTTCGTGGGAGCTGACTAGCTGTCTCAATGCAGAAGGCTTTTCCAAAAAAGGTTGTGTCCGTGGAGAGATGATGATGATTTATGCGCTCTCTCTGGGCACATCCCCAGTCCGGATATCACTGTGCATTTCGATAGTCAAATCGTCACTGTTTGTCATTCTGGGAGCAATGCTCTAGATGGCCTGGTAGTAAGCCCCTTTTTCTCATCTGTGGCAGCCTCATTGCCTTACCGTCATGCCCCTTCTCCAAATTGCACTCACATGTAGGTTATGCACTGTAAAAAGTCACAATACCTTTCGAACTTGAGAGCTGTCCACTGATAGCGATCACGTTTGTCACTCTCGGTGGGCACGGCTCTAACTACAAAACATTTGTGCCTTTTCATGGGTATGGAAGAGGGGTTTCGTGGAGGAGATGTGCTTCATTCCTTGGGTGTTCCACCGGTTTCCAGCTTGTCTGTATCCCAGGATATCGTATCATGATTCAACCATGCGACAGGACCACAGACAATGGCAGCCGGCAGTAGATTCTTGTAGATACGGAAGGGGCACAAGTAGAATCCAGCTTGTTGACGGAGATTCGCGTCGGGCTCCGAGTAAGACCTGTCTACCTCGTACATGGTCGACAGAGTAAGAAAAGGATTCATCAGGGCAGCACAAGGACGCATACACTCCCTCATCAACAGTTTCGACTCCTTCCAACGATCACTGTCGTTGCTGTATATGTCTGTTGCTCTTGCCTTGACGGACTCGTCTAGACTGATGTATGCTGGTAGCCATGCGCCACGTGAGACAACGCTTGAGAGCGAGGACTTGATAACTCGGCAGGGTATAAGTCGGTAGGCTGATGATTCTCTCTACTTGCGGGCATTATTCGTATGAGGTGGTAAAACTTCAGTCACGTCCTTTCTCTCGGGAGCTGTATCGTCGGTCGGAGCCACCAGACGAAGGCGGTATCTGAAAGGATTACGCATCCCAATGCAGTTCTGAGAGAACCAGACGAAAAGTAGGAGAATGGAAGGAGAGAGTAAGGATTTGAGGAGAGACCTAAGAAGAAATAATGGATGACTGTGTGGTGCGGAGGAGGTCTGAGCAAGTTAGAAACAGCTGAGTTTCATGAGGCCTTGGCTGCAAGCTTTTCGAGTCCGGCTCTGCCAGTTGAACTGTATGTGGTCTGTCCGATTCGGTAGAGTTGGTCCTTGTGTTGGGTCCTTCAAGCTGGGAATCCTGGCTGTTCACGAAGCTTACCTGGGCAGGAAAGTCGTGTCCGCATTGTCCTTGCCATTTTTTGGATCCATCCAATCTCTCAATTTTCTTCTTTTTGGGCGAGGCAGGCGATGACCTTGAAGCTTCTGCATGCCTGCCAGGAGTTCGCTCTTGCCTCAAGCTGAGCTTCTTACCATCGCAGCCACGAGACCACGTCGTAATGCCGTCACGACAACATTTTCGCTCATCTGCATCTCTCATGTTCTCTCCTAGGTCAAGGAATTTTCGCCGCCTACCGGCATACAGCAACATACTCAGCGAGCAAGATGCTCTGGCATTGTCAGGTTGGAGTCGTCTTCCGAGAGGTGTATAGATAGGTCTCTTCGACAAGCATTGCAGCATCTGCTGTCAGCATTGTGGAACATGTCGTTGTTTCAGACTTCTACGTAAAAGGGTTGTCTTGTTCCAAAGTCGTTCCTAGTAACAAATACCGGTCATAAGTATAGCTGGAGCTCCACTTAATCCATGCTTACTGTTCTCAACTCTTTGCATCAAAAAAGAAAAAGGACTGCCTTCTGCTTTACATCTTCTTCCATAATCCTATGCATTTCTTGGCATGAACAAACAGGCACAAACTCGACACAGCTTCCAGGCTTCACAATCACCCAAACCCACCAAAATCCACTAAGATACTGCTACCACCTCTCCTAACCCAAAAACAACATCCTGAACAAGCAAAACAAGGGCAAAAGAAGGGTCTCGCCGGGAATCGAACCCGGGACCACTCGCAATTGGCTTAGAGTTTCAAGATGCTGTGAGGCACCTCCCTAAGCGAGTATCATACCGCTAGACCACGAGACCTGCGTATCAAACGCTGATTGGTTGATGTGGGTGTGGCTGAATCATAGAATATATGACGAAAACATTGAGGGGTGCCGTACAGGAATTGGTCGAGCAGCACTGGAAGGGTTTGGTGAGAGATGGGTAGAAGTAAGAGTAGAATCATGTATTCGGAGGTTTCTGTGTGTAGTCTGCAAGGATTGCTGGACTCTGGTGCTTGGTTTGATTCTGCTATACTATATTCACAGAACTGAGCAGAGATCGTCAATGTTCTTGTGAAGCCTTTCCGCATCTCTCGACTTCAAATTATCCAATCTGCCATCACACCTTCAAAATCATCACTATACCTCTAGTCCTCCTATACAACATACAAAAACTCTCCAAGGTTGCCCCCAAGTAGCTGACCGCTTATAACATGACAAGCTCCGCGGTGGTCGAGCAAAACAGAAGAAAAGTTTGTCGAAATTGATGTTAGAGATACAACCCTGGCTCAGTCTACTGTACAGCGGAAAGTTTTCCGCAAGCGTGGTGGCACACTCTTTCGAGCGCTCAAGTGTCGAGGTCAACCACATCAAACCACACCTCTCAAAGCAGGTGAACTTATCATGTTATAAGCTATGGAAATGTACGATAGTGTCTTCAAGTCAGAAGTGTGTACATGGAGAGCCATTAGACTAGCTCCTCTCGGTGGTGACTGCCTCTGTCGATACCATCGTGCATTTCTACAGCCGCACTCAATGCTGATTGGCAAACCGGAAAAATGGCTGAAACTTTTCATAATGATATTTCGTTATACAAAGCCCCCTTTGCTATGCTCTATCCCGTTTTTCGCTCATAAAATACGATATATGCCATCTCATTTTGCAGACGGTCGCGCTCGCTCAACCTCTCAGGGTCAAAGTCACCTACCCAAGTATCGTTAAACTGTCTCCAGCAGTTTCTCGCTCTATCCTTGGCAAGACATGTGTAATGGCCAGATGTGAGGGTCGTACCAATGTGTCTCATGACAGCGTATGCATCGTAAAGATATGGCGGTTGCATGGTCGAATCAGGCTTCAGCGCATCGGCACCGTACTGCTTTGTAATGAGTTGAACATCTTGTTCACTCGGCGATGGCAGCATATACGGCGACATATCCAAGTTCCTGAGGGGGAAGTCGATGGGTGTGCGGACCTTCCGTGCAGACTCGCCTCGACCAGCGCTGAACCGTTTGAAATGTACAACAAGGAACTGTGGAGCTCGAGTGATGGTTATCTTTTTTGTGGCCTCGCGTTCGCGGTTACAACGAGGGCATTTCCAGACTTCATCGCCAGACAGTCTTTCCTCTGCGCAATACGACCTCAGGCAATCTTGGATACTGGCAACACCAGAACGTGGAATCTCAACCGATATGCTGTAGAATGCTTCATAGGTAGTGGAGGTGAAGTGACAAGTCGTGCATCGTAGGCGAGAGGCATGCTGACCACCAAAGAGCTGTGTGAGATAAGATTGCTCGCGATGCGTATATCTACCCCATTCGGTTCGACAGACCATCGGCTTCGGCATCTTTTCGCGTGTGGCTTCTTGGTCCGCCGTCAGGGCTTTGAGTGGTGTTTTCGCCCAGTTCTTATTTAGATCTTCATGCAGACAATCCACCAGGAAATCGAAGAATTCTTTTGCATCTTGCTGACGATCAATACCCCACTCGCTGTTGAGACGAGCACAGAACGACCGCAGTGTGCTTGGACGAATAGCTTCAACATCTCCTTTCCAGATGCTTCTGATGAGGTTCGCATACAGCTCGGGCAACACACCTTTGCTGCCTTTCCAGTTGTCTCGTTGCACCAGAGTTTTGAATCTGTCGTCAAGGAAGAAAAGGGTGAGCGGAGTAGTTGCAGAAAGAGCTTGGATCGTGGCGTTCATGTAACAAGTGACGCCAAAATTGACGAGACCTGTTCGTGGTAGTCGGAGATTAGTGGGCAAGTACTTCGGAGGGACATATGGTGCGAGATCTGTAGATGTAGAGCCAGTGCTCTGAGCTGATACGCTACGGTGGTCACTGACACCACTATACGACACACGCGCTGCAGCAGGGACCGGCCGTGATGGAATTGAAGGCATTGCCGACTTTGGCGGAGGTGTCGGGTATGATGGGACCTGTTGCGGTCGTGCTGGTAGTAAGGATGCAGGATGTTCTTGGACTCCATATCGCTGCTCAAGAGAACCAGCTTCTGGAAATCGCCGGACAAACTCGTCGATAGACTGATATGATGGTGTGCCATTTTCAGCCGGCCACGTCTCGTCACCTTCATCGAGAGATGGTTTTCGTTCAACAACCACACTCTCAACGCGAGCTCTCTCGTGCCATTTTCTCTCTTCTTCAGCGTCAAGCGGATTGTAATCTCGTAGTCGTTTCTTGGGAACGTATAATCGTGACTCCTTGCTGACCACTGGTACTCTTCTGATCGGACGGCCAGATTTCTGTTGTGCAACAGTGTTTGTTCTTTTCAATGCTTGGTCACCAACCAACTCCGCCCAGCCTTCAATACCACCCATCAACAAGATTGGCGGTCGTTGCAGAGGTTTCTCCGAGTTGAATTCATAGAGGGCGTCGTATAAGTACTTGAGATATCTTTCTCTTTCTGTTGTCGGACGGTGAATAAAACTTTCTGAGGATGTGTTGTGATCGTAGTAAACAACAATGTCATACTTGTGGCGGTTGTAGAACATTGTTTGTTCGGCGTCTGGCGACAGGATGAGCGCGTCTTCGAGCTGTTCAGCAGACATGTTGGGCTCGAGTGCAGCTGGCTCAATGCAGATGATGGATTGAGCATATATGTGACCCTCGTCAAAGTCTTGTCGATTTCGAACATCAATCAATAGAACGCTGTGCATTTTCAGGTAGTCGTAAAGTCGTTCTGGGCCAATGCGCAACTCTGTCGGACGATGTACGGACTTTCGTCGAGGTGGATTTGGTGGTGGCCGGTCTTGTGACATGCGAGGGAAGTAGCCTGCCGACTCTTCTCCTTCATTTCCAGGAGCGTAAGTAGAGGCAGATGAAGCGACAGAATTGTTTCTTCCACCCGATCCAACCATACTACGGGCAGTAGTCCTTGGCGGAACAATGTTACTGGGAGTGTGCATGTTGCGAGCTGGGCTATAGGCAGGAGCGGGGGCCATGGGTAAGGCATCTTTGACCGATGTGTCAATGGTCATGCGATTTGCGAATGGGTGACCTGGGACACCATTAGGCATCTGCCTCGGGCCGACGGGCCTGATTGAGGAGCCATTTGCAAAAGAGGAGTTGGAAAAGTCGATCGAAGAGCGGTTACTGTAGGAGGTAGGGGAAGTGATGGAGCCGTTGCTTGAGGCGAGGGAGGAACGAGAGTCGAGTCGGCCGCTCGCGAGGGAAGTGTCTACCGAAGCGGGTTGCATGCGCAATTTGGCGAAGCGATCAGCGAGGGCGACATTGCCATTGGTAGCGGCAGGAGGGGAGGACTGGATCGAAGAGCGACGTGAAGACAGAGCCGAAGCCTTTTGGGTAGAGTTTCGCCTGTTGTCATTAATGATGATTTCCTTGATCTTGTCGAAGCGATCGGCAAGTTGGCTGATCTTGCGGAGGATGGACTGGTGCTGGTTGAATTGCGAGCCTCGGCGGCTGCTCAGGATGGGGTACTGTTCATGTTGTGGGATGATGGCGACAGCGATCTCGAAAGCTCTCAAATATTCGACATAGGCAAGATCGGGCCGACGGTACTCGACAAGACTTTCGGCTTGTTTGACAGCGGTCGTGGCCTCGGCGAGCAAGTGGTTGAGAGATTGGTTCTTGTCGACAGAGCTGATCTTGGCCTTCTCCTTCAAATCCTCAATGTGCGGGTACGGCCTGTTCGGTGTAGCGGCCGAGGTGGAATCGGGAATGGCCATGTTGGTGGGAGAAGTAGGATATGGCGGGCTCATGACTGAGTCGGACGGCACGATAGGGAGGCGAGCATATCGTGGAGGGATACGACGGCAGGAAGTCGCAGGTGGCGGGCAGGAGTGAAGCAAACTAGGCGGGCAGAAGTGAAGCAAACCAGGCAGGTGTTGGGTGTGGTTGTATGGTGATTGATGATGAATGGCATTTCCCCAGAGAAGGCGCGACCGCGGGTGACGCAAGACGTGTGCTTGCCGGGCCCGCCACGCTCGGTGCTTGGTGGGTCGCTCCTTCCCCAAGCTGAAGCACTCGCCGTTAGGCACCAAGAAGAGCTCCGACACTTCCAACCCAACTCATCTCCCGACCTTCTCACCACCTCCCGAGTGCTTTTGGTACATCCCGACACAGAATATCCAGCTGGACACCACATCCTCGAGAGACCCTAAAACAAGATGGCGTCGTGGTTCGGTGCCGGCACGTCGGCCATGGACGAACAGGTCGAGAGAGCAACTTCAAGCAGTTTGGAGGACATTGCTCTCAACCTGGAGATTACAGACCTGATCCGAAGCAAGACCATTCCACCTAAGGAGGCAATGCGCTCGCTTAAACGAAGAATTGCCAACAAGAACCCGAACATCCAACTGGCCGCTCTCAACTTGACCGACACGTGTGTGAAGAATGGTGGAGAGCACTTCATTCAAGAGATTGCCTCGCGCGAGTTCATGGACAACCTCGTCTCATTCCTCAATACCCCACTGAACGACGAGGTCAAGACGAGGATCCTCGACCTGATTCAATCTTGGGCTACTGCCGCTACAGGCCGCTCCTCTCTTGGCTACATCGACGAGACGTATCGTTCCTTGCAAAGGGAAGGTTTCCGTTTCCCTCCCAAAACAGAGGTCGCCGCAACCATGTTCGACAGCAGTGCTGTATGTTCTATCTTAGCCTCAGTGCCCAACCCTCTTACTGACCACTCTGTCTAGCCACCCGAATGGGCCGACTCTGATGTCTGCATGCGCTGCCGAGAACGCTTCACCTTTACCAATCGCAAACACCACTGCCGAAACTGTGGAAACGTCTTCTGCGGTCAATGTTCATCCAAGTCGATACCCCTGCCTCACCTTGGCATCCTCCAGCCTGTCCGTGTCGACGACGGCTGTTACACCAGGCTTACCGAAAAGTCGCGCGCCACCCCTGTACCTTCTTACATCAACGCTATGAGGCCTCCGAATCCTGGTCGTATGCAAGCTCGCGACCCTCGTGTTGCCGAAGATTCATTCGACGCCGACCTGAAGCGAGCACTTGAAATGAGCTTGGAAGAATCAAAGGGCCACTCCGGTGCTGGATACGTGCCGCAATCACAGATGGCGACACCCAAGCCGGTCCAGAAGGCACCGACACCAAAGAAAGACGAAGAAGACGATCCAGAACTGGCAGCTGCAATTGCTGCGTCATTGGCAGATATGGAGGAGCAAAAGAAGAAACACACCGCCAACTTCAAGCAACAACAGCAGAGATCAAGCACGCCTAGCGTCTATGCACCAAAGACGAACAACGAACTTACGCCTGTCGAAGCCGAGAACATCAATTTATTCGCGACTCTGGTCGATCGTCTGCAACACCAGCCACCCGGAGCCATCCTGCGTGAACCTCAACTTCAAGAGCTGTACGAGAGTATTGGGTCGCTGAGACCGAAGCTGGCAAGGACATATGGAGAGACGATGAGCAAGCATGACACACTTCTTGACCTCCACTCCAAACTGGCTACTGTCGTGAGATACTATGACCGCATGCTGGAGGAGCGTCTGTCCAACACTTACAACCAATCTCGTTATGGAGCTCCTCGACCTCAGTCTGGCATGTATCCATCTCTGGCTGCCGGCGTTGCAGCACCACCTACCGCTCCCATGGGCGGAGTCGAGAGTTACTACAACAGCTCGGCACCATCTATGGATTCGCACGCCTACAACCAGAGCCCTTATCCTACTTTTAACCAACACCAAAACTTTGCTCAACAACCCTACCCGCAGCAAGCACCTGCCGAAGCTGCATATCAACAGCAATACTCTCAATACCCGCCCCAGCAACAAGCTCCCAGCACTCCTCATCTACAACAACAATCCTATTCACAACAACCTCAGCAATACACCCCCACTCCACAGCAAAATCCCGTCTCTCCTCCTGAGCACCACCAACCGTACTCGGAGCCCTCTGCTCCTCAACCTGTGAGCCCAGAGTCATATCCTCAACCCTCTCAACAACACCAACAACCTCCACCCCAATTCCAACAGCCATACCAGCAGCAGGCGCCACCTCAGCAGCATCAGCAATACACGCAACCTCAACCTCAGCAGCAACAATGGCCTCAGGCACCCTCAACACACAATGGCTACGGTCAAGAGAGCTTCCCTCAAGCACCACAGAACGTTCCTGTCCAGCCAAAGGTTGAGGAAAGTCTGATTGAGTTGTAGAAAGGAGAAACGACCAGTATGGCGGCTCATGTTTTAGTGACCTTGTAGGATAGATACCCCCAATTCAAAAGCCTCAACGAGTGACCTCAGAATTCAAGCTTCGTGTTTGGTCATGAACGATTATTCTTGAAGATCATTTCTGATTCAGTTCTTCGTATCGTACACGTAGTTCTTCGAGTGTTCTGACATCTTCGTAGCCTTTGGGCATAATTTCTGACCAGCCACGGTTTGCGTAATGCTTATGGCACAGAAAACTGTTTGGATCTTCCATAGATTGCCACTATCAGAGAATTTATTAAGCAAATCTTGATTTTCTCGGAAAGAGGTATACTTACCCACGCCTTGTATCCCAAGCGGTGACATCCACAACCTGCACAATAATGAGATACCTTGTCCGTGTATACCACGGGTCGATGAGTAGTCCAGGGTAGATTCTTTGTCCACGGATGTCTCTTAAAAGATTCGCGACGGAAACACCAATTATAAATTTTTTGCCGTCTGGTGAAATCCTCGTCGTGTTTGTGAGCCTCATTCCAAGCCTTGGCCTTCTTGATTCGTGCAGCCCGGTATTTGGCATCAGTAGCATAATGCTTGCTTTCCGTAACACTTTTCTGTTCTCTGAACCGTAGAAACAACTCTGGCTCTGCCTGTAGACTGGCGTAGAATTCCTTGGTGATTCTGCCTTGCGACGCCCGGAGCATTCGATACAGCTCCGGATCCGGATACTCTTTTATCATCTTGGTCCAGGACGATTTGGGGGCATAGTCATCTCCACCAGGGCTTGTTGTACTGTTGTAACAAGAGTAGGAAGAGAAGCGAGAGCTTTGTAGTATCCATGCTGATGTACTCGGAGGAGTGGTCGATCTCCAGAGTTTGAGAAGCATGATTGTGACTGGTGACAAACAAGACTAGGCTCACTCAAACAGACTACCAATGAAACGCCAAATTGTGCCGAGTGTAGCAAACCAGCAGATCGAACGAGTGTGGATGTGTGGATGTAAATTATAGTTGCAACAAAATAAAGAAGAATAAATCCAGCAGTTGGGTTGCCAAGATGACGTCTGGGGTCGGAGGTCGGGCTTGGCATGGTAGGCTCGCCGACGTCCAACGTAATGAACTCTAGAAGGCAGGCGACGATTGAGGGATAGCAACAGACAGTTGAACATCGAGCAGCGCAACCATGCCGGAGGGTCTCTTTTTCAACGTCACCACCGGCTACATCGAGGGTGTCGTGCGCGGCTACCGAAACACATTACTGACAGGTCAACAATACAGCAACCTGGCACAATGCGAGACCATCGATGGTACTCTCTCTCCGCGTCGCCTTGTTCCATCATGAGCTCTCACTAACCACCCACCAGATGTGAAGCTTCAACTGGGCCCAGCATATGGTGACTTCCTCGCCGACCTCCCACCGAACCCTTCAACGAGTGCTCTCGCCGACAAGTTACTCGACAAGCTCGTTTCAGAGTTCCGCTACGTTCAGGCCAACGCTACTGGTTCTCTGTCCAAGTTCATGGAGTTCTTGACCTACGGATACATGATCGATAATGTCGCCCTTCTTATTACTGGCACACTGCACGAGAGAGACACCCGCGAGCTGCTCGATCGATGCCACCCCCTCGGCTGGTTCGAGACCATGCCCGCCCTCTGCGTCGCCACAAACATTGAAGAGCTGTACAACAGTGTCCTGATCGAGACTCCTCTTGCCCCTTACTTCAAGGGCTCTCTCAGCCACCAGGATCTTGACGAACTCAACATTGAAATCATTCGCAACACTCTCTACAAGAACTACCTTGAGGACTTCTACAACTGGGTCAACACTCACTCTGGCGTTGCTGGCAGCCCAACAGCCGAAGTCATGTCCGAGATCCTTGAGTTCGAGGCCGACCGTAGAAGCATCAACATCACACTCAACTCTTTCGGTACCGATCTTTCAAAGGCAGACAGACAAAAGCTGTACCCCGGCTTTGGAAAGTTGCACCCCGAGGGAACATTGATGTTGTCAAGAGCAGATGATCCCGAGGCTGTCAGAATTGCTGTTGACGGTGTACATGACTACCGCACTTTCTTCGATCAGACTGGCATGGGTTCAGGTTCCAACGTTGGCAACATGGCTGGTGGTTCTGATGAAGGCAAGAGCTTGGAAGATTTGTTCTACCAAAAGGAGATGGAATTGTCCAAGCTTGCATTCACCCGCCAGTTCACCTACTCTGTGGTCTACTCATGGGTGAAGCTAAGGGAGCAGGTATGTTTTGCGTCATTCTCTATTCTCCATCATCATGCTAACGCAAGCTACAGGAAATCCGCAACATCACTTGGATATCAGAGTGCATTGCCCAGAACCAGAAGGACAGAATCGGCAACTACATCAGCGTCTTCTAAGATTGATTTTGTACAAGAGCCCTTTTCCTCCATTCTTGTTTCCTCACCCCCCTCGGCGTTCATACCCATATGTTAGCGTAAGATTTTTTGTTCATATCGATTTTGTTGTTTTCTCCTTCCTTGGGTTTTGGTGGGCGCTTTTAGACTCTTTGCTTGAAAGTACAAAATGCATGCTCTGTGTATCACATCTTGACTGTCTTGACTGACTGTTTGAGGAACTTTTTTCTTGCCGTGTGCTAAAGACAGTCATGACCACTTCTCCACCCCGAGGTATAAGGGATGTTATGGGCTATCGAAATGCACGATTGCAATTGGAAAGTGAGGCTGGCCATTGAAGTAGCTCTTAGTAGGGTTCTCTCTGGTTGAAACCATGTTCGATATCAAAGTATTATGCATTTCCATAGCTATACCGTGACTGTATTTCGCACATGGAGGGATTATAAATTGGCATGAACCTATCCTTCCTGTGTGCTATCGCCTAGTAGCTCCAGATGGGTTGTCATATTGCATGGCATCTTCCTTAGCCACATGCCTGGAAGGGAAACAATCGTGCCTTTCTATAGTTGATACCTCACTCTTTGCCGTCGTGGAAGAAAGTAGTATCTCAACAAGGCAGGAGGGCAACCCGCTAACTCTTCTCATTCTCATTCACATCGGCTTTCAGCTTGCTTTCTCTGTGATTAGGCAAGCACGCGTCGGGTTGCTACTGCCTCAAGGAGTTGCAAACACGGCGTGGAAATTCAAGACGCGCCGAGCTTTCAGTCAACCATCAACGCCATCAACACACAAACAACAACTCTTTTTCTGGGTGCGTCTTATTCACTGCTTGAGGCCCCTCACTACTGACCTGTTTAGCCAGCATGGAAGGCACATACAGCTTCGCCGACGGAGGTCCGATCCCTCATGGTGACCCGTATGCGCACGCATACGCCGCCAATGTGTCGAAACCAATTCAGCGCTACGAGAGTGATGCTACTACGCACGCCCACCCAGCAGCACAACAACCCGCCACCAATGATCTCTCGCAGAAGTTCAAGCCGCGCCTTGAGGATGGTTCCGAGGTCAAGTTGGACTTTATGCCTTCACTCGCTCGCAGAGCAGACCAGGAACTTCTGGACTATCTCCAGAAGCGCAGGATTTCCTTCCACTTCTTGAACGACATCGATGACTTTCTCAAGAGATATCCAGGACTTCTCAAGGCTTGTCCGAGTTGGTGCTACCAGCTCAATGCTCTTTCTCCGTTGCAAGCCTACCTCTTCTTTGTGAAAGGTTACTTGCGCCCTGCAAGATACGTTGATGGCGTGAGTATCGATGACTTCTGGGAGCATCTGCTTCTTACTAATTCCACCAGGCTCTTCCAGCTCCAGAGGATGAGCAGATCCCTGCTCATCCAATCTCGCTGGAGCACCACTCTCATGACCCTGAACTCTACGACCACATCACTGATATCGGTCAGTGCTTGGAACTTCTCGGTCAGCTGGACGAATCGGTTTGGGTACTAACCAAGGCGTATCATTCTGGTCATCGCCTCAACGAGCTAGAATTCCATCTGCTCACCATGGCCACCTACGCACAGCCCGTTGATGCACTCAAGTATTACGAGTATTGCTACCTCCCAAGCGTACACTCGAACAGGTATGCACGTTGGCATGCTCAGTGGACCCAGAACCAAGCTAACATGACCGAAGAATTATCCAGGAACACAGTTTGTTGATCGAGCTCTTGCCACGAATACCTCTGACATATTGTAGCTGTCCTCGGTCACCTGGTTCGCAATCATGCACCTCCAAGCAGACCCGCGCCGAGAGCAGCACCCAGCCGCCCAACACGGCCATCAGCAAAATCGGCATACAGAGCACGCAGGGCACGCAAGGCTCGTTACAGACGCGAGCCGGTTCGCGACCAGCCCTTTGGGCTCAAAGCATTTGGTGTTGAGGTCATGAGGACACACCGCAACACTCGCAAGGCTATGGCCATGGCCGCAGATCGTGGTGACGACGCAGTCGCTGTCTTGATCGACTGCTTCGCTCAAGCAGTACAAACTCGAGGCGCAAGAAGAATGGGCAGGGATGAGGTGAACAGAGTGTGCGAAGTCGCATGCGAAGCGCTCGAGAGAGACTATTTGACTGGAGAAGGAAGAGACATTGTGGATCTCGTCATGGAGCTGGTCCAACAAGCTCGCCTCAGCAGATACCCAACTCACTTCCACCCATTCGTCAACAATCCTACTGGAGCAAATTTCGGCATCCGTTCGAAGCGTGTCAGAACAGCTGTCAACCAAGTCAAGGTTCTTTACGCTCAAGAGGCCATGATAATGCCCAAACCATCACTGGCCCGTGATGTGAAGAAGGCTGAATACCGATTGGCAGATGTGGTCGGCCGACACGCCAGAATGGACGGCACGATGAACAAGACGGAGTACGAGTTTCTACGTTCCAAGTTCCCATGGCGCAGATTCGACTATGCTCACGAGTACGACGAGATTAACCCCGAACGATTGGATGTGCTGGTCCTGTTGCAGTCATGGATCTGAAGCTGTCTGGAAGCATGTGGATGGGAATGCTCCGAGAATCTGATGGTGGTGATGGTGTGAGCTATGATATGGCTACAGAAGGGCGACGAGATCTGTTTGCTGTGTTAATTGTTATCGGAGTTTTCAGACAGAGGTACATTGCTGAAGAACATGACGGCAACTTCAGCATCAAGAAGGCATGAGGAGAGATGGAACAATAGCTACTATGAATGAGCAAGACAGTATCGCTTTTACATTTTGTACAGAAGTGATAATGGTCAAGTGGTGATGTTGTTTGGTTATTCGGAGCCAAGACATGAGGCTCCGCAGCGGAACGTCGTCGGCAGGGACTTCCGCTGATCTTTCGGGGCGTCTCAAGAAACTTTTGCGACAACCAACTTTTTTTTTCTTGAACAATCAAATAAACAATCATGGCACGCAGAACAAAGACACTGGCTGAACAGCTCGCCGAGCTTGACAACCCTGCTCCAAAAGGTATGCGCACACTCTTGCCATCCAATACGCAGCAATCTCTGACAAGCACTCGCAGACTTTGACCCGGAAGAGGAGCCGCCACAGGACGACAGCGACGACGATGTTTCGGACAACGACAATGCCGCCGCAGCAAGAGAACACTACGTCGATGTCGGCAAGAGCAAGCTACGTAAACGCGACGTTGTGCCCCTCGGACCCAGATACGAAGGAGCCCGGATCAGCAGAGATGCTGCCATTGGAGAAGATGAGGACGAGGATGATCCGTTCAGCAAGGGGTTCGACGAGGAGGACAGCGAAGAGGAGGATGATATCGATGATGCCGCCGAGTTGTCTGCCTCTGAAGAAGGAGGAGACGATGTCAGTGACGAGGATGAGGATATGCACGATGGCGACGAGAGCCCTGCTACCGACATGAGTGACGAGGATGACGAAGAGGAGGATGATGAGGACGACGAGGCCGAAGACAAGTCAGAACTCCGCAAGATGATGGCCGAAGAGCAAAAGACGGTGGCAGCAAGCCTGTCCCAAGCAGCAAAGCAAGACGCCGAAAAAGGTCGCGCTGTCAAGACTCAACGCGCAACCTTTGACTCTCTCCTCAACACTCGCATCAAGCTCCAGAAAGCTTTGATCGGCACGAATACCCTTACTGGCGTCATCTCAGACTCGACACCTACAGGAGACACAGAAGACGCTTTCCGCGCTGCGGAAACCGCTGCCTTTACCCTCTGGTCTACCCTCAACTCCCTCCGCGAAACACTTGAGTCGAACCGAACAGGCAGCAAGCGCAAACACGTCGAATACACTCTGGACACACCCACAGAAGACCTCTGGTCCCACATGCGCAGTCAGGAAGCCTCTGTCAATAGCACCCGCGTCTCCATCCTCGAAAAATGGAACCAAAAAGCCAGAGGCGCTTCCGCCATCACCCCCAAGAACAAACTCAACAACTCATCCGCAAACCAGAGTATTGTCGATGTGCTGCAAGAGCAATTACACGGTGACCGCCTTACCAAACGCGCAAGAACACCCCGCTCTTGTGCGCCCCTTCAACTCGCCGCTGCTTCTACCACCCCCGCCTCCGAAACTCCAGCACAATCCATCTACGACGACGCAGACTTTTACGGTTTACTCCTACAATCCCTCCTCGAACAACGCAGTGCCGATTCCATCGCCGCCTCTGCCTCTTCCACCATCTCCATCAACAGCGGGTTCCAAATGCGCAGAGAAGCGAAGACCAAAAAGAACGTAGACACAAAAGCGTCCAAAGGCAGAAAAATGAGATACACAGTTCAGGAAAAATTGCAGAATTTCATGGCGCCCGAGGATAGAGGGACTTGGGCTGAGAGAGCTGCGGACGAGTTGTTTGGAAGTTTGTTCGGTGCTAGGATGGGGTTGGGTGAAGATGAAGATGAGCAAGAGCAAGAGGAGGAGAATGAGGATGAGGAGGCTGGATTGATGATGTTTAGATCTTAGAGTGTAGTGTTTCCTTTGATGGGCATTGTGATATGCGAATTTGGCATTAGCATGGCGATTCTGATATATAAAGATTTACCCATCACTATAGATACCATGACTGCACTCGGGTCTACCCATCCATGAGGTGTGGTTTCAGTATATCGTTTTGTCCGCATCTCCTCTTTGATCAATCGAGCCATGGATCAATCTTGCTATACAGCAGCAACAAACAACACATTGTGAATTCATTTTTTTCTTTTCCAATGCGAAACAAAAAAGAACATGCACCACAATCTCATAAAAGAAAAAGCGACCAAACCCAAAGGTACACAGACATTCTTAAGATCCATCACATTGATCCGCCCTGCCTGTGAATCGGAGCAAGATCCTCCCTCTGTTATAGTGAGAATATTGGATCATGCGAACAAAAGCAAAAGAATATTCCGACACGGGGAATTGAACCCCGGCCTCCTCGGACCTAGTTGTTCTGATCGAACGGTTTGAGAGCGAGAAATCCTAGCCACTAGACCATATCGGATGTTGTTGAAGACCATCTTACTTTGACTGCTTATGTTCTTTGTCTATCGTATGCAAAGAGGACCTGTGAAGGGCAGAAGTCATCATCCTCTTCGAAGGGAGAAAGCGACAAGGACACCTGTATCGATGCTTTATTTTATATTATGGAAATCACTTCCGGTCAATCGATCATCTCCTCGGGTCCCCTATCCGAAAGATTCGCTGCGTCATTGCACTCGGGGGACAGGAACTTGCGCGTCCTTGCAAGTTGAAAGCTTAAGAATCGGAACAGCATTCACCTTCTCGATCGTGATCCTCCAAGTCCCGAGATCGATCAAGGTATAGCCTATAACATCTCTAAGGTAGTGGGTATTTGTTTGCTTTAGAACCCAAGGTAAAGAAGTAGTAATGATGTAACGTTCCCCATGCTTTACCTCTATTGGGAAGACACAGTACGTGCTTAAGACCTTTACGGCTCTTGCATCAAACTCTAACGTTACATTACGGCTTCTCTTGTAGGCTGTGAAGAGTAGCCGTAAGTGATCTTCGAAAACGAATCAATGCAGGCAGATCAACCAAGTTTACACATTCCTTAATGATTGTCTTACCTTCCTTCACAAAGATCCCAAACTAGACCCTTTATCATACCACAACAAGCTGCATACATCATCAACAAGGTCCTTGTCCAACATCGCCACACAAAGTGGTCGTACTATGCTCAGCAGCCCGGCATGGTTGCAATGGGACAATGACGAATCATCAACTGCATCAGATGAACCCAAGGATAACAACGACTCAAACTGTGACGACGAGTCGAGAATCCCAGAAGCTGTTCATGCCGACTTGTCCAAGTACGGCCTTGCTGTGACACCGGATGGACTGGTCGACTGGAAAGAGGGAGGGACGCTGCATCCCAGGAACTGGCATATCAATCGGAAGCTTTACGATTCGTTCTTGGTGATTCTTTTCGAGTTTGTTGCGTGAGTCAAACCCCCATTTCCTGGATTTCTAAGCCACGCTAAATCAATATCAGGACAGTGTTTAGTAATACTGGTGTAAGGCATTGGACTTTCATTGCCTTCTGCAGGATACTGACTGTTACCTGTCATAGACCGCGTCAGCAAATTATGCCGCAGCAGAATTAGGAGTATCAGAGACGGTAGGGATATTATGCTTTACAACCTTGTAGGTGTCAGGTCAGATTTCTAGAAATCGTATAGCTTACAGGAACCGCAGATATCTGCTCGGTCAGGCTCTCGGTAGTCTTGTTCTGCCTCCCTTCACTGAAGCCTTTGGACGTCGACCTTCGTACATTACTGGTTGTGCCCTATACTCTATCTCTAACATCGTGGTCGCGGCTCCCAACAACATTGCTGGGGTCGTCGTTGGAAGATTCCTCTCAGGGTTCGTCAGCGCTCTCCCCAGTACAGTGGCTTGTGGATCTCTTGAAGACATATGGGATGCGAGAGCGAGGATATGGGCATTGAGCATATACATCATCTTTGCCGTTATGAGTCTGGGAGTAGGACCACCTGTTGCAACTTATCTTGCCACGTCCCCAATCGGCTGGTCAGTTCGAACCGTATCCTACCCTGAGTTCCTCGCTGATGTATCTTAGGCAGTGGACCTATTGGATTGCAGCTATAATTACCGCTGTCATCACCATACTGGCTTTGTTCTTGAAAGAAAGCAGGGCTAGCCAATTACTCAAGACCAACATGAAAAAGGTTGCCAGAAAACATCAAGACAGGTTAGGTCATACTAGTCGCCTGGTACTAACCACGACGCTAACAACCGAAACAGGCCAACACCAAAATTTCGTCCTCTTGTCGAAGAGAATCCGCCCTCATTGAAGTCTTTCATGTCCGACTGCCTGACACGTCCCGCCCGACTCTTCCTTCAAGAACCCATCATCACGTCCATCTCCCTTGTATGCTCGATTGTATACGCAACGATCTACCTCTTCGCAGAAGCTATCAATGTGGTTTACACCGATGGGTTTGGGTATAACCCAAAACAGAGCAGTCTCATCAACTTGGCTTTCACCATCGGGCCCATGTTTTCTTTGTTGCCTCGGATGTACGACATGCACATCTCCAACAGGCAGAGAAAAAACAGTGCGCCCGCTACACCCGAAGACAAGCTATTTGGATTCTATCTAGCAGCCCCCTTGCTCGCAGCCGCAAGTTGGTATTTTGCTTGGACCATCCCACCCGCCGTGAGAACAATATCGCCATTCGTCTCAATGCCAGCTCTGATTGTGGTTGGTTTTGCCGCCAGTGAGTTTGACTACGTACTGTCAGGCTATCTTACAGATACATACGGCTCATGGGCGGCATCGGCAAATGCGCCACTGGCAATCATGCGAGCTTTGTTGAGTGGTGCTCTGCCTCTGTTTGGAACTGCAATGTTCAAGAACATCGGAATCAATGGCGCTGCTTCTATATTAGCTGGTATTGCTACAGCTTATTGTCTTGTGGCTTTTTGCTTCTGGAAGTTTGGGAAAAGGATTAGAGAGCACAGCAAGTTTGCAGTTCATGATGATGAGGAGGCGACGACTGTGAATTCTGTCAACGCTTCGGTTGAGACAGTATAGGCTGCAGACAATGCAGTTCTCATGTACTAGAGTATGTAAAGCGTATAGCTATAGATGTACAATAGTGATAAGAAACAAGATGTTATCCACCAAGAGGCAACAAGTTGTCGACTCTCTGTGGATATGCCTCTGCTTTCCGAAACAGTTGTGCCTTTTCATAGTCTATATTCTGCTCTTAGCTATAGTCGGGGGTACACGGGGAGGCAGCTCATAAAAGATTTGACCAGAAGCAAAAAAAAAAAAAAAGAAAATCGCGGCGGGTGAGATCCGAACTCACGATCTCTGCACTTTCATGCACCCATAAAGCTGTGGAAGTTACTCGACAGCGGCCGGCGTTACTATGCTTGTGTTTGCAAGACATATTGATGCAGCGCCTTACCACTAGGCCACCGCCGCTTTTGTTGGGGGATAATCGGAACTCTGGGATTATATATAACCCATTTTGAGAGTTGACCAGTTAGTGAAGCAAATCGTGTCGCTCTAAATTCTTCAATCTGTGTTCACTCAAACTATGTACACTGTTTTGAGTTTTCTTTGTTCTTTTTCGTATGACTGACGAATCGCTCTCTTGATATAGGCAGAGACGTTCTAGCATAGTTGTGATGGCGAACTTCACTGCTTCCGACCTGCAATACAGTCACAAATGGCCAGGCCATAAGGCTTGGAAAGTAGACACACGCTGAAACGAGAATGTTATGGTTGATTACTGTTCTATACACATGTGACCTGCGGAAATCAATCGACAGTATGTGAGAAACTGCGGAATCTAATCGACAGCGAAGGAGGAAGAACTGCGGAACTCAATCGACAGTGATATGGGTAGGTAAGAACTGCGGAGATGAATCGACAGTATGTTCCGGGAACAGGGCTGGCAGACTCCAGAAGAAGACAAGCCGTAACGTGCGATCAAGAGTTGTCGGTTGTAAAGCTGTTGACGATATCTTCCTCGTCAGAGAGAAGGTCAAGAGTACCTGTAAAGCTATCTGCCCCTTTAAGCCCTTCGAAGGAGGCATTTTCGAGATGAGGAAATGTCACGTAGGTATTGTTCTCGTACACATGGCGCCACTGACCGGTGCCCCAGATAATGGTTGTATGCATGACTTTACCTACTTTGGAATCCGGTTGGGGTCTTGGGAAAGACGGTGGTGGCAGAGAAGAAGGCTGTTTATCGCCGTTCTCATACACATGGCGCCATTGGCTCATCTCCCAAACAAAGGTCGTGTATTCAACCTCACCTGCCGTCAGTCTTCTGGGGGGCCTTGCGAATGCTGGAGGTGGTAGCGATGGTGGTAGGCGAGAAAAGGTTTTAGGCATCTGCAATATCTCGTCAGAAACGGGTGACGATTCGTGATCAGGTTGCTGGACGGGCTCGCGAGGAGGAACGATAAAGGCCCTGGGACAGTCCCGCACACCAATGGGCAGGAAGTCAGACTTTGCAAGCAGCTGTTGTTTGCTCTCGCCTGCCCAGCCTGCCTTGACGCGGTGGGGCGGCATTGGGTGCTCAACCCGAGGCTTGAGAGGAGCGAGAGTGTAGTCGTGCACATGACCACGCGAAAGCATCTTGTTGTAGACCACGTCATTGTAGCTGGAATTCGTTGAAAGTGTGCATTTGCATTTGGTGCCTCCGAAGTGTCGGCACTCTGAGCAAGGATCGCTTTCGTCCGTGATGTCGTGCTGCTTCTTGTCACACTGTCCTGAGTTAGGACGTATCAAGCTCACATGACATCAAGTGTTTAGTTACCTCTCTGAGATTGTCAAGACAGTTTGTACAAGTTTGTCCGGGCTTGTTGGGCACCATGTAGTCTTTGGGCTCTTTGGAGCCAACAAGCACGGGGTCGAGATTCTCGTGATGTTCGGACCAGCAATGTCCATTCCAGCATTCATCAGCCGCGAAAGCCTCGCAGGGAAATATGAATGAATCGTGGCAGGATATGCTGTGAGTGACCATCTCTGATTGTGTTTGGGTTTTGGTATGTCGATGTTGTGTCTGTTGAAGAAAAGCGCCGTGTGCTGCAAGTGGAGTGAATAAGAAAAAGCCCAAACACTTACGGTTCCATCACTTGCTTCGTTGAATGCAAACACGCAAGCAAACATAAACACGGGGCTGGAAGAAGGGCTGGAAGAAGGGCTGGAAGAAGCGTCTGGAAGAAATCTAAACAAAGATCGAAAGTGAAACGAACGGAACCACAACTTCTTGATGCACCTCAACTTTCGAACAGCACATCAAACTTTTAACATCAGACCGCTGTCAACTGCATATCAATCTCAACCATCCCAATCCATCTCGTCTGGCAACACGAATGTAACCATGCCTTCCCCCTACTCTACTAAGCGCAGCGAGCTCTGCCGCCACGACTCTTGGCGGATTGGTTGCGTCTCTTGCAAACAAGACGATATCGTAGAAGCGTGCGCAGAGGTGATTTATCTCATGTCCAGGCACCTGCTTCACAAGCTGATCTTGTGTAGTTGGAAGTAGAGATCGCAATGACCAACGAGGATTTGTGCGCTTTGCCTCCTAGCATCTCGCAAGCGCCCACTGAAGAAGAGCGCCAGAAACTGCAGAAGGAAGAAGAGAAGGTTAAAACGAGGCATCAATCTCTACTGGACTGCTTGTCCGGTTCACGCATGCTTATGGATAAGGTCGCCGCTGACGTTCGGGCCATTTGTGCAAGTAAGCAGGTTCTACCATAGCTTGCTTATGTATTGTACTGATGACTCGCCAGAAACCGAACCTCACATGCTCGCTGAAGCGTTTGAGAACGAGGCCGTCGCCCGAGAAGTGGAAATGGACGATAAGTTCAGGAAGGCACACGGAAGAGAACCTCCCAAATTCATCGCAGCAGATTCTGAGCTGGAAAGAGAGATTGAAAGTTCCGCATCATCATTCAAAGGTCTGGATCTTACCAACATTCCCGCCACTCCCGACTTCTTCCTCAACAGTCCCGCTGGGCTGGAAATGGTCCTGAGAAAAGGCAAGAACCCAATGTTAGCAATGGGTCCAAACCCCGGACCTGCAATTATGAGTTACAGCAGAGCCCTCGCCATGTTCGGTCCCCCGGAATCTCACACCGAGTCCACACCCAAGACTGAACGCGAATACCGTGAGCGGGACACTCTCAACCCTCCGACCGTTGCGATTTTGTCCGAGGAAGAACAATTGGCTCTTTTCACCGAAGACAAATGCCTCAATTATACGGAGATGCTCGTCAGCGAGTACATCAGACGCGTGAAGGCCAAGAAAAGTGTCAGCAAGGCTGAGATCACTGACTCTTACGACAAAGAAGAGTCAAGCACTGGAGGTTGGCCAGATGTTGAGGGTCATGACTGGGCCGGCCTAACCAACTGGATCCACAGGTGTATGGAAAGAGACGACAAGTTCTTTGAGGTCACGCTCCCTTCGTGGAAAAAGCAAAGGGAAGACCGACGCGCCATGATGATCGAAGGTCTGTCAAAATGGAACCTCTCCAATGCCTTCACAGCAGACTCCTCGACATATGGGGATCCGCGCAAGTACTGGCCCCACTCGAAGTCTCTGAGCGAGATGGAGGCAGAGGAAGCACTCAAGCATGAATGAGGTACCTTCAGCACTTCAGTCTCTTTCCCGTATCAGACTGTTGGAGTTGGCATATTACAGTTTTGCCTCGTTTTTATAGCATTGAGGGTGTTGCCAATCTAATCTTCTGTTCGTTTTGTTTGCTCATGCCACTGAGAGTAGCAATAGCACTCCAGTCCTTTGTCTTGCAGTTTATCATATAAGAACACCGTCGAGATTCCTAGCAAGCGTGATCCATTCCTGTGTAGATTGCGTCTTCGTCAATGAAAACCTTGAGCGAATGAACATCATGAAATCAAGAAGCTTTTTGCTTGATCGACACTTTTGAAGCACAATCCTGAAAGTGCAACTTTCTCAGCCTCTAGAAATCGCACAGAGCATCTTTAGCAAAAAGCAACAGCCAAGTTGTTTTGAAGCTCGACATAAGCACAGGAAAAGTGTGGGATTTTGCAGCTCCCACTGGCGGTCATTCTCCAACGTGCACAATTATGCAGTCTTTCAGCTACTCAGGAAGTTGAACTGCTAACTTTGAGAGTACAGAACAGTTGTTGCTTTGTGATTATTCTATCCTTGTTCGGCAATCTTTGTCATATGCTTGCTCTCCTGTGAAGATCCTACATGTTTGAATGACATCCGGAAGTTATGAGAAGACCTGTCCACCCCTGCCTTCGAATTCGCCGCACTTGCGGACTCGGGAGCCTTCAGTGGAAAGTGCGACAGAACGTAATTGCCTTGTCGCAAGTCCACCTCTTGGCGTCTATTTCTTTGTCTTTGTAAGACGTTACCTCGCGCGGAAGCAGCTCTGAGGCTTTCTTCCCATTTCTTTCGACAACATCAACTCACAAACAACAAACTCATCACTAACCCGCAAACACAAGCCAACATTCATCACTAATCCGCAAACACAAGCCAACATGTCATCACACAACGGACCAACCACCCAGTCATCTGAGGCACCCGCATCTGACTGGTCTGCGCTATCTTCCGAGAGACCACTGCCTGATGTCGAAACAGGCAAGGTCATGCGCACCATCTGGAATTGGGAGGCCAGAGTGTGGGAGCATGAGTACGAGAAAAAGGACTTCAGCTGGGAGGAACGCCAGTATTATCCTATACGCAAGCCGTGTTCTCTGCCGCCGCCACCAATCTCAAGACCTTCATATGATCCGGAAGTCGGTATGACCACGTATACGGCCTTCGATTGGGAGGAGAGTCGTTGGGAGCATGGCTACTCATGCGGTCTCAAATCATGCTTTGATCCTTGCCCATTTGCATCATTGGGGAGTCTGCCTGTATGGGAAGACCCTCTCATAGTACCACCGCCATGGCCGCCGACCAGACTACCGTCTCCACATCCAGTCTGCGGTCGTGTTATCAACTTCGGCTTCAACACATATACTGCGACTTGAGTGGTTACGTATGAGGACGGCAGCGCCGTGCCTGTCTCAGCTGCCAAGCTCGAGGAGATGTTCCCTGGAGGCCTGCCATGGTAGGGTACCCAAGCTCGAATAGTGTGGTATGTTCGAATACCATGAGCTTGATTTGTCATGTCTGACCTTACCAGAGCATACAGTATGCGCGCTTGTCATTCTCCGATGCTCCTCCGATCCCTCTGAACTGTCCAGGAGGAGACGCTACCCATTCTCTTACCTGCCTTAAACTCACCTTGGGCTGCGTCAGCGCCTTGCACCTCTCCACCGCCAGCACCTTCGCTTCTCACCTGTCACACTGCAGATGGCGTCAACATCTTCACTATGTCTCCATCCCGGCAGCAACATCGCACCATAATGTCTATTACCACTGGAGCTAGCATGGCACTCCAATTATTCTCTTTCCTCATATCCCTGGAGGTAGCCTTTGGCACTTCAGTTTTTCTCTCTCTTCGTATCACTGGAGGTGGTCTTTGGCACCTCAGCTATTTGCTTGTACCACTGGAGGTAGCCGTTGGCACTTCAGCTCTTGTTCGTTTCCTTGGGGGCGGAATCAAGCACTTCAGTTCATTCCTTTATCAATAGTACCGGGGGTAGCATAAGTACTTCAGTTTCTTCCGAGCCGAAGTACAGAGGTTTCAATTATCAGTTCTCCACTTCTCCTACGATTTTTTGAACAGCAATTGAACCAGAGCCTTGTTTTGTCTGTGACTCCTAAAGTATAAGCATGCACATTGTGTGATCAACGTCCTATCAAGGTCCGATCAAGTAAGAAGATCTAAGGTCTCGAGTAGACATAATGCACGAAGGACAATGGTATAGACATGAAGTAAACGCAGCAGATCAAGTAGGTAGCACAGTAGTTTGCAGAGGCAGCTCTGGAAGACGAAATGCATCTCTCGTCTGTTAACAGCTAGCTAAGTGTCTTGTATGCCAGTGAGCCAAAGATCAAGACAAGTCCTGTATAGCATGTCTGGTGGATACGGCGAACATGGTATCAGACGCATGATCCAGATACTTCGAAACGAGCTGCAAACGAACATGGCATTCGTCGGTGCAAGCAACGTCCGAGAGATCGAGCGTAGCATGACAAATACCAGGAAACTGGAAAGGATAATGGTGGGCTCTGTTAGGCTTTAGACGTAATCGAGGCATCCACGATAACATTCTGTGAATCAACAACACCCACTGGGAGGAAAATCTCTATCATCTTCCCCAACCTACACCCCTAACTAAGGCACTGCTTTTCGTCACGAGTCTCGAATTATTTCCCGGAGTTATCAGGGGATGTTTAGCATAGACGCTCTTTGAGAACATTCATTAAAAGGCGTCAAGTATTCCAGTATCGTGGCCAGTATTTACCGAGACCCGAAGTAGGCCATAATACAGTACTGGATCCCCCAGATGAACCCTTGGTACCCCCACGCTGATCTGCGGGGTTCTCGCAATTCACTCGCATTACCACAAAGCCTGATATCGGCTTCTGAATGGATCCGATTATAATTCTTATAACTTGGAGCCAGAGAAGCTTCGTCTCTGGTACAAGTGCTGCACTTACAATCATCACCGCACCCGAAAACAGCAAGAGCGGTCGATATGGCGCCAGTCAAGCTTATAGAATACTTCAGAGTAAAGCCGCGATGGCTTTTCGTCAAGATCACCGACGAAGACGGCTTGGTAGGCTGGGGAGAGGGGACACTCGAGGGACATACTTTGGCTGTGGAAGGAGCATTGGACGAGATTATTGTTCGCTTGATTGGGCAGGAGGCCAAGTAAGTATCAATGAAACTGTGCATAGAGTCTGCTGACACATATAAGCCGCATTGAGCACATCTGGCAGTTAGTAAGTTCAGATCTTCGGAGTTGAGTGACTACAAATTCTGATTATTGTGTGTTTTGCTCGTAGATTTGGAGACTTGGTGAGTCAAAGGATCAAGGCGCAAAAGCCTAGATTTACTCTGACCGAACATCCAGGTTTCTATCGAGGAGGACCCGTTTTCATGTCTGCTTTGTCTGGCGTTGACATTGCATTGTGGGATCTTAAAGGTTGTTGATCACTATTTCATGATGCAGCGACAACCTGTCCAGGCTGACTTTAATCATAGCACGTAGGTTAAACGTCCCACTCTACGAACTGCTGGGAGGCAAGGTTCGAGAGAAGTGTCAGGTCTACTGCTGGATCGGTGGCGATAGACCTGCCGACATAGAGGATGCTGCGTAAGTGATGCTGCTGGCAGAAGCACTGATCCAAGTCTAATAGCCTTACAGCAAAGCAAGGAAAGAGCAAGGGTTGACTTGCGTAAAAATAAATGCTACGGAAGATATCGGGTGGCTCGACGATGCAGCGGTATTGGACGCAACCGTCGAACGCCTGAAGATTGTCAAGAACCTCGGTCTGAACGCTGGTCTTGACTTCCATGGTCGACTACATCGTCCGATGGCTAAACAGCTGGCAAAAGCTCTGGAGCCATATCGACCACTCTTTATTGAAGTAAGTCGATCCCAAACACAGGTGGACAAAGGTGCTGATACGACTGTCGTTTTAGGAGCCAATTTTGTGAGACCCCCTATGCCAATTTACATGGATGATACTAACCATATGATTGATAGGGTGGAACATCCTGAAGCTCTCAAGCAGCTATCAGCACAGACAAGCATCCCGATTGCCCTTGGAGAGCGCTTGTACCATCGTTGGGACGCAAAGCCATTTTTCGAAGCTGGATTGATCGATATCCTCCAGCCTGATATCGCTCATGCTGGTGGTATATCAGAGACGAAGCGCCTGGCCAATATGGCAGAAACGTACGACGTTGCCATGTAAGACGTACGCCATTGCTGTGCAAATGAGCAACTATGCTGACAATCCTTACTTAGTGCGCCACACTGCCCTTTGGGTCCGATTGCTTTTGTAAGTCTCATGCACGCGCTTGACAAGAAGTTGATTGCTCCGTAGCACCAAACTGACTCTTTCGAATTAGGCTGCATCACTCCACGTTGGGCTCTCTACGCCCAATTTTGTCATCCTAGAGATGTCTTTGGGCATGCATTACAACACAGAAGCTGGTGACATAGATCTCAATACGTACTTGAAAGACCAGTCGGTTTTTGCTATCGATGGTGGACATGTTGCGGCTCCCACCGGACCAGGATTGGGCATCGAAGTCGATGAGGAAATGATTCGGAGAATATCGGCCGAGACTCAGCCATGGCCGCCAAAAGAGTTCTTTGGTCCTGATTCAGAGAATGGTAGAATCCGTAGCATTATACATACGGACAATGCAGTAGAATGGCGTTCTGTCTCGCTCATAACACCTTGATATTTGATTGTGTGAAAGCACGCCGTTTTAGCAATAGTAGTTTCGTCCACTAAAAGCTTTTATTGCCATTGGGTTTTCATTCAAGAAAGCCTCAAGAGAATCCGCGCTGTGCATTGCCATGGTATTTGTTAGTTGATCTCTGACCTCTGGAGCTGCTTCTGTCTTGTTTAAGCTCTGTTCAAGATCATGTTTGCACATGAGTCGAGTATTCTCGAGGCTTCCACTAGCAGCTCCCACTCAGCATGCGCAAAGTCTTGAGCCAGAAGCTTGCACACTGCACCGCATCCTTGGACTGACATCTGGCTTGAGAGACTGTCGATTCCCGATTCGGCACACCTTCGAATGTAGCTGCAAGCAACATGTTGCGACAAGGCTCGGTCAGCTTCGAACGATCTTTGCGGTGTGATATGTGAGGACCCTGTATTCGAAGCGTACTGATAAGACCATATGGTCAACGCTGCCAAGTACAAGACCCAAGGGCGATACGAGGACGGATCAGCACGGCAAGTATAATTTGTTGTCTTCATTTGTTCAGAAACTTGTCTCGCAATCCCCGAAGTCACACCTAAGAGAGTTTCATCAAGAAACTTGAAAGCGTGAGCGACAGCCAATCTAGCCGAGGAGGTTGTAGCCCAGTTCTGCATCCGTGTCGAACATCCAAGGTAATCTTTATCGGTGATCTTGCGCCCTAGCAACCGCTTTGAACCTGCATAGACCTGAGCATCCAGGATATCTATATGTGAGGTGATATATGCCAATCGATAAAGAATTGTCGGATTGAATACCACGTCTCTGATGTTCTCGTGTTTCCGACTATGCACCTTCGACTTTTCAAGCGCCTTCTGAAAACTTCGGCACCAATGACTGTACGCATTGAGAAGCAAAACTCTCCAGCGCTCTTGTTCCTGGGCTGATGGAATAGATTCCAAGAATTGTTGATTCCTTTCACGACGCCTGATATGCCAGCCAACACTCAGTAGACCAGAACCTAGGATGATTCGCGCACCATGATTTGAATGTACATCGTGCCCATGAAGACATCTTCTCAAACTGTCGAGGAAGGGCTGTTGGCTGATACCGTGCATTAAGAACGTCTCCTCTAGTTTCCACACATCCTCAGGACTCCGAGCAGACCATATAGAATCATCGCACGGCAACGGAAGACGAACTTCGTATGGTAGAAGCGAACTCTCATGTCCGAAAGCTACGGCGTGCAAAGTATCCATATGTAGAGCTGCGAAGACAACACGGTGCCAGGACTCACTTCTTGCCCAGCGGCGCCACCAGCCGAGCTGTCTGGAGGTCCCGGTTGTTTGTTGTGAGGTCAATCCTGGCGAGGGACACCGTGTCGGAGGCTCTTCGTCTTCAGCATGACCGACCATAGGACTGCCTCGCCGCAGCAACGCTAGCGTGGAGGCGTGGTGAATATATGCACGCTCATGGAGGCGACGAGTTGAGAACATCTTCTCGTAGAACTCGAGCAACAAGAGCACCTGAGCCACCCATAAAGTTATAGGAGGTTCGGCTTCAGGAAAGATCTCCCATCGAAGATTGATTGCTACGAGGTCGGCAAAGACGCGATAGTCGTTCCGCGTTCCGACAGGGTGTAAGCGCACTACTTGGCCTGCACCCAGCATGAGTATCGCGAGCAGAAGAAGCAGTTGGCAGTCGTCGTTTGAGAAAGTTTGCTGATGGATGACGGGCAGCTCAACCGCTACATACGACCAGAAGCTAGACAAGCAGTTCTCAAGAACGTTGATTGTCAAGTTTGGAAAATCTTTGCCATCGGCACTGAACAACAGATCTGTCTCTTCCGTAGCATTTGATATCTCTGGTGGTCGTTTCTTCAGGAGAAACGAACTGATACTGTGCACAATCCTTGCTCTGCATTCGATAGAGACACGAAGATGGCTGTCCAAGTCGTGATCATCGGGGCTTTCACGTAATGCGTTAACTACTGGTGGCATGTTCAATGAGTTTTCGATGGAAGCGTTGACGATAGTTTGGCTGGAGTCAACTTGCGAGAAGTCGTTCATTGGAGAGAAACAGTCGAGACTGAAATCCACATACGGCAGGTAACTCGAAAGATCGAAGTTCTGCTGTTGAGAGCCAGGACTATCGAACAACCAAGTCACGAAGTTCTCGTTGCCTTGCTGGGGAGAAACTGTTGCGACTCCGGAATGATTTTCCAGTATTCCATTCTGCATCCAGCCTGGTATGTCTGTCTCCACATTCAGAGACACATTGTGACACGGATTCGCAGCGCCAATATCATGTGTTTGAGGTTGTTCAGTCGTTATGGTTGTTGCAGCATCTTGTTGGAAGCACGGATTCACCTCGTCAGCAAGGTCTGCCATATCATTATTTGTGGTTTCGAAGACTGTTGCGCAAACATTCTGTTCTCTCGCTTTGGAGGCTTCGCCATGTCTGGCTTGATGCCTCATACAAAGGTCAAGACGCACAAAGGTTTGACCACAGCCTTCAGTCTGGCAGTGAAACAATTGTTTCGGCTTGTCTGCAGCATGTTAGGAGGGCTCACACGGGTCTGTCCAATGTGACGCACGATTCAACTGATGACGTTGCAAATGCTCGGCTCGAGAGTAGATCTGGTATATCAGTAAATGATGTGATCAGTTGTGTGGTAGATTAATCACGCGAATACCTTTGTGCAACCCTCATATTCACATCTGAATCTTTTCGGGGTGTTCTTTCGACTTGCCCTCTTACGCTTCTGCTGTGGTCCCGTAGGCTGTGGGCTGTCCATCACGCACACTGAGACGTTGGGCTAGATGCAAGAATGCAAGAGCCGGTCCGATTTGACCCCCAAGGTTGGGCAAGCAGATTGGTATTCCCGAGGTACGTTGACCCCGCAGGCAGGACGCGGAGGTGTTGGGGGCGTCTTGAGGGGGCGTCTTGGGGGACAATCCAGCATCAGGCTTGCAGATGGACGCGCTGTTGCTCCATTGTCGCGGGCGGGCAGGCGCCAGAATCATGTGTCCTCATATATACATGCTCAAGAAGATGAGATCTCTGGAGTAGATGCCTATGCGTGATGAGAACGGTGAGGAAGGAGCTTCGCCAAGGATTTGCCTGTCCCAATTCGCACGACGTTTCAAACAATCATCAGACTTGTCAAAGAATTGCTCTGCGCGAAGAAGACATCGAATTCAAAACAGTTTATGTATTCAGTAGACAAGTTACGCCATTTACAGCTTCTTCTGGAGACTTCGCTCGAGCTCGAGCAGCCGAGCAAATCCGACCGTCATCTCTGATCGCACATCCGCCTCGGGCAATGCACATGGCGATCTTGGTTGTCCTCCGTAGCCACAAGCATCATTGAGCCCGACCTTGACAGCTACGAATCCACCTTTGATTGCGACCCAGTCCGCTTCCGCCAGGACAGCTTGCATCTCGCGTGCTCGCTCAAGCTCGCCACCCTCATATGCTTGCATTGCTCGAACGTTCGTTACTGGCGCGAGGTTGCCCAGCCCTGCTATAACGCCAGCGCCTCCTACCGCTAGAGTCTGCAAGAGGAAGTCGGAAGATCCGCCAAAAGTCAGGAAATTCAGATTCTCGGTAGCAGCTACAACCCGAGCCAGCTTTCCCGTGTTGCCGCACGTGAATTTGACGCCTACGATCTTAGGGTGCTGTGCCAACTCGATGATTTGATCAGAGGTAATATCGAGGCCGCTTTGCACCGCTGGGAAGTTGTAAATCAGGATGGGGATCGGTGAGGCCTCAGCAACTTTTCGGTAGTGGTCAAGGAGAAGCTTTGATGATAGCAGCGCAGCGAAGTAACTTGGTGGTAAGACCAGAGCGGCGTCACCGCCAGCAGAAGCGGCATCCTTGCAGAGTTTTATTGCTTCTCTCGTGGATTGAGCTCCACACCCTACAATGAGTTTGACATCGTAACCCGAATCGTCAAGAGCTTGCCTGGTCGTCTGGGTAATGAGAACTCGCTCCTCGTGGCTGAGATGCGCGGCTTCTCCGTTCGAACCATGTGTGACTGTCAACGTTAGCACATGTTCGAGTTCGAGAACGCCAGCTGCTCACCTATGCCTTTTATGCCGCTGCTGGCCAGTCTCAAAGCATGCTTGCGCGTCGTCTCAACGTCTATTTCCTCGTCGTCTTTGAAGAAAGCCACGGTCGGAACGTAGATGCCTGCTTCCAGTTGTGCCCTGACCCCAGAGGCTGTACCAGACATAGTAGCATCGAAATCGTGCGTTGATGTTGGAGCCATGACGGTCGATGTGCTAACAATGACTCTCTGCAATGATTAGGGATCTGGGGGAAGCGTAGTTTATAACTCGATAGCCTGAGGCTGTGACCCCCACTCCACACAGACGTTTTCGGCTCACTTCGGTGCACAGGTGGCCGTCTACCATCAAGGTACACCATGCACATACCGATACGAACGCCAAGATCGACTATACACTGTATGGCGGCTACCGAGCCAAGGGGATCGAGATGTCTTGCATAGGTAATGATAGAACCATGTCATGCGAGGTGTTGATGGTCAAGACCAATTTAAAAAACACCTTGGTGGCGAGCATCGCTTAAATTACCCAGACTGTGTACATTGTGTGGCAGAAATCCCTACGGCAATATCCTGGCATACGCAAACAGTTGGCTGTAGTCATGAGAACAGAGATGAAACAATCCAGCTGAAGTCTATCAAATCCCTGTCCACTATACTGGCGATTATCGACCCATCCAACCCCCATCGACCGTCAGGACTTCTCCAGACACGTACAAACTTGCTCGGCTGGCAAGATACACTATTGAGCCAGCAAAGTCTTCAGGCAAGCCCCATCGTCCAGCCGGAATGCGTTCCAAAATACTTGCTGCACGCTTTTCGTCCTTGATCAGAGCGTCGTTCATTTCAGCATGAATGTATCCCGGGGCGATCTGCACATTGTTAATACATCACTGTGTTGTGCTTTCAGTGCACTTACAGCATTGACGTTAATGCCGTGCGCGGCCCAGGAGTTTGACCTGGGTTTTGTCGAAGCAGTTTTCTTTCCAGGAGCATTCTTCTACCTCTCTATGTTCTACAATAGGAAGCAGAGTAAGTTGTGTCAGAAGTCTGGCGCCTTGGACTCCTGCTAAGCAGTACAGTTGTCCTCCGTACTGCCATCCTCTATTCCGGATCACAGCTCGGCAATGCTTTTGGTACACTGCTGGCGATCGGTATATTGAAGCTCGACGGTCATCACGGTCTGGAAGGTTGGCGGTGGCTCTTCTTGATTGAAGGTGTGCTTACCATAGGCATCGCACTCGTGTAAGCAAGCAAAAAGCCCTGGAGAAGTATCTTGCGATGATCTGACATCGTTGCAGTTTCGTGACATACCTTCCCAATTCCAACAAGAAAATTTGGACATTCACGCAGCAGCAACTTGATTGGTTGAAGTGGAACTACGAGAGAGATCAGAAACAGCAGGACGAATCCGACGAGGTTACAGCAATGCAAGGCTTCCTGCTTGCAGTCAAAGATCCAAAGACCTGGCTTATGTGCAGCACTCTATACGCCACATACACTGCGGCTGCAGTAAACAACTTCTTCCCCACGGTTGTCGGAGGTCTGGGTTTTGGCAGAAACCTCACCTATGTGTTGACCGCGCCGCCTTTCATTCTATGTGTAATCGTGATGCTATGCAATGGTTTTCATAGCGACAAGGTCAGTATATACTGTCTTCCCTCCTCAACCAAACCGGCAACAACTAACCAGTGTCCAGATGGGAGAACGCTACTTGCACATCGCTCTGCCTCTGATCATTACGGTTATTGCAAACATTATCGCGGTTAGCACACTCAACATTGGCGCTCGCTACTTCGCCATGTGTTTGCTGCCTTTGAGCTTCTACAGCTCTGCCATCTGCCAGCTCTCCTGGATCTCGGGCTCACTCTCACAACCAGCAGTCAAACGCGCAGCTTCAATCGCCATCATTAAAGCTATCTGCAACACGCCGAACATCTAGACGAGTTATTTATACTATGACTCTCCTCGATATGTGGCTGCGTTTTCGGTAAACCTGGGTGCTGCGGTTGTGGCATTTGCGAGTGCTACTGCTACCTACTTCTATTTAAGGAAACAAAATCAGCTGATGGATCAGGAAAGGCCATTGGGCAGATCTGGACCTACGCCCGTGCAACAGGCAAATGGGTTCAGATATATGTTGTAGTGTATTGAGACGGATATTCTGCTTCGCTACGCCGATATTACTTGCCAGTGCCATCAATCTCATATCTGCCATTGTTCCAATCTGCTTCGTATGCGTTTTCCGTCGGCGCTTCACTCATGGGAGCGTTGTATGGATGTTGGGCCATGGGAGTGGTGGAGCTGGAGTTGGAGTATGGCTCGTGTGATTGCATCGCTTGCATCTCTTTCTTCAAGGTCTTGACTTTTCTCGTCATCCAGAGTAATCCTGCTAGTGCGATTATGCAAACGACACCTAGAACAGCGCCAACAACTGCACCCACAACGGTCGTAGTGTTGGACGAGTTTGGTTCGCTGGACGAGGTCGCCGTGATGGTTGTTGTGACTGTCGATGTGGTTGCTGCATCGGTGGAGTTTGAGTCGTTCGAGATGGTCGAAGTGGTCGAGGTGCCAGGGATTACATTATCGATGAAGCGTCCGAGGTAGGAGGTTTGATCAGAGTCGAGCAGCATAGTGTCGTTGTTGCAGCAGTTTGATCGATCCGATGCCTCACGGCAACACCATCTATCCAGAGTGCAGGGAAGCACATTGTACGATTTCCATCCATTGGTCTCTTCAAATCAATCGTTAGAGGAAGCGGGATGCCTTCGCATGATTGATGTTTGCTTACTGGCCATAGGACATGCATAAGGGCAGGAACTGTCACTTCCGGTCGAATCTGTGCAGCCATTTCCATATATATAGCCGCTATAAGAGCTTTGTGTTGCATAACAGAGGCCTCCTTGGATACATATCTGTACCTGTTTAGTAGACTCATTTCGAGATGGTTGTTGTCATGGTGAATTTACATCGGGTTGCCCTTTGTTGGCCGCCTATAGAGATTGTAAGTATGGTTGGCATGGTCGTCGAGACATGGAATACTCACACAGCACGCGCTCACTGCTGCGGTGGAATTGCAAGGCACAAAAGAGGCATCCGGGATAGCTGTGCCTTGAGTGTCGAAGCACCTTTTTTCTGCGTGTGCGACATATAACAGCGAAGAAATCAGGAGAAAGGAGCGCATGCTGGAGGAGAGAAAGGAAGTGAGTAAAAAAGTACAAGGTGTAGAGAAAGGCGTGGAATGAATGAGAGGGACCTAAGGCGATGAAGGGTCATTGATATGTATGACTGGAGTGCTGACTAGAAGGGCTGAGTATATTGTTCTAGAGTGCTCAGCCTCTTGGCTGTAGTACAGCCATCTCGCTTGTTCTAAAAGTGGTGCGGATTGGCCATGTTATCTCTAAGAAGCACGCAGGTGCTCACGACCCGGCCAATGAAAAGCGCTTTGTATGCAGTACAGATGCTTGGCAGACCTTTCAGGATCCTACGGTCAAGAGCAATATCAAAGGATTGAAGCGATGGATGCTCGATATTAATGAGATGAAGTGGCAGTCTCGGGGAAGGAACTTTCGCACGTGGTGGTGGCAGTTCCCAACAAGGGCGTTGAGAATGGCGCTAGGATCAAAAGCAAGGCTAGGCTAAACCTCCCGGACTGGGGTGTCGCATGATCTCAAGAGTCTGGACTTTATTTACTCGCAGTCGTCGAGCTCGTGAACCAAGCCTCTTCTCTCAGCCAACACGATGGACGACAAGTTACAGGCAGACATACGGGAGGTCGACCCCGACGTGGCCTTCCCGGCTAACCAGCAGCACGTACACTCGACATGGGCTCGCACGTTCCACTCGCGACCCGAGCTATACATCCAACCAGAAACCACCCAAGAGATTCAGAAGATCATCAAGCTCGCCCGACGAACCAGGAGGCGCATTGTTGTCGTTGGCTGCGGTCACTCGCCTAGTGATCTGACCTGCACTTCATCTTGGATGGTCAACCTCGACAAGTACAACCGCGTCCTCAATGTCGACCACGACCGCAAGCGCCTCACTGTCCAGGGTGGCATCCGTCTGCGCGACCTGAATTTGGCTGCCAACAGCCATGGCCTCACCATGCCAAACCTGGGCAGTATCCACGATCAGTCCATTGTCGGCGCCATCTCGACCGCCACCCACGGCAGCACCCTCAAACACGGTCTCATGTCCGACTCGGTCAAGTCCATTCGCATCGCCCTCTCCGACGGCTCGATCGCTTCCTGCTCGCCCGACGAGAACCAAGATCTTTTCCGCGCCGCCCTCACATCACTTGGCGCTCTTGGAATCATTACTGAGGTCGAGTTTGAGATGACGCATGCCACAAACATTGAATGGGAGCAAACACTGAAACCCCTTGACTGGGTGCTTTCACGCTGGGACAAGGATTTGTGGACAAACAAGGAGTTCACTCGTGTCTGGTGGTTGCCTTACATGAAGAGAGCTATCGTCTGGTCTGCCTCCAAGACAGATAAGCCAGAAAGACCTCCAGTATCCAGCTGGTATGGAGGTTCCGTTGGCTTCCATACCTACCACATTCTTCTCTGGATCTCAAACTATATTCCCCGTATTCTTCCCGCTATCGAGTGGTTCGTCTTCGGTATGCAGTACGGCTTCTCCGATCATGCTGTTACCAGTGGCATTGAGCCTCAGCGAACTGGTCTCCTCATGAACTGTCTGTACTCACAATTCGTCAACGAGTGGGCTTTGCCTCTCGAGAAGGGCCCTGAAGCCATCACTCGTATGTCCGCATGGATCAACGGTGAAGAAGGCTCTGGAATCCCCTTCAGCAACAAGGGGCTATACGTTCATGCCCCTGTCGAAGTCCGCGTTTCCGATACCTCACGCGTCCAACCTAGACCTTGGATGGACAACACCAACCCCAACGGCCCCACCCTCTATCTCAATGCCACTCTCTATCGTCCCTTCCTGAAGGATCCCCCTTGTCATGAGCGCTATTACGAAGCCTTCGAATACCTCATGAAGGAACTCGGAGGCAAGCCTCACTGGGCAAAGAACTTCTCTACTGTTACTCACGATGATCTGCAAAACATGTTCGGCGACAACCTGACATCCTTCCTGCGCGTGCGCAATGAGGTCGACCCTGATGGTGTTTTCCTTGGCGCATGGCACCGCCGCTACCTGTTGCCTGCCGACACTCCTCGTTTCGCTTGTGAAGAGAAGGAGTTGGCAAGGACGAAGGCCGCTGATGGTGGTAAAAATTGGTTCGGCGATTTGACAAGCCACCCAAGAACTGCAGACGAGAAGACAGCCCTGCTCTCGACGGAACAAGGTCCTAACCATGATGATCTGGAGGACGCACGTCGCTTCAGAGAGACTTCTGCTGAGAGCTTGTTCGGCACGAAAGTGTTTGATAAAATGTGATTAAGATGTAAATGATCATGTATGCTGCCATGCCATATGAGGAATGTTTCGCCTGTATTTTGTTGTTTTGCGAGTTCGATTTTCTCACTCTGATTTTCTGGTGCACCTTCCACGTTGGCAGTGGTTCAACATGCGACGCTCAGCTGTTTTCATTATGATTGCGACTTCCTTGTTCATCGTGTACAGATTCGCCTTTCGGTGCCATCCCTCCCCAACGTATATACCCAATCTCCCGACCACTCACCTACCTAGGTACTCTGTTTCATCTGCCCTTGTTCTTCTTTGATGCAAAAACGCTATTCAACAACGAATTATGGTTATTCATCCCTTCCTGCGAAAGATCAATACTCAATCCTTCTGAAGAACTTCGGCTGTCTACACTCACATCATCTGACCATCGAGCCGCCTCCGCTTCTTATCACATTCGAAACACCACTCTCAACAGTTCCTCCTCACAAAGTCTACCTCCAACCCCTCAATCACAGATACTTAAACCGGCACTTCTGACATGGCACCGGCGTCAACAGGGAAAGCACAAGCGCTCCCTGCAACATCGCTCTCAGACGCCGGACTTCCTTCGGATGAGCAGCGTGCCCAAGAGCTCGATAAATACTACACACCAAGCAACGTATCGGCGCTACGTTTAACAGACAGAGACTCTGCGCTGCCTGCTCATATGCAACTTTTGTGCTGGCGCCTAGGCATGCGAAGAGCGTTGGTCAGCCTCATTAATCGAGATACCCAATACTATGTTGCTGAGTCGACAAGAACCATGGATCTTCACGATCCAAACAGCTTTGTCGATGAGAACGATGGGCCCTTAGCTCTCGTGGGTACACTGTCGATGCAATATTTGCAGTATGCTAACATGCTTTTGACAAGAGCGCAGGCCATCCCAAAACAGGCATTCTATGTGCTGAAACTATTCGAGCCGTGGTTACATCTGACAAAGAAGCTGCTTATTTCGAAGTCTGCGATCTGGCTGCCGATCCCCGATTTGCTCAACTCAACATTGTCGAAGACTTGAAGCTTGCCTACTATTGTGGAGTTCCTATTCGCACGGATAACAAGATTGTAATTGGCACTGTCTTTGTCCTGGACGACAAACCTCGAGAACCTCTTGCTCTGCAGCATATACATTGTAAGTATTATTCACCCACACAAGACTATGCTTGACCCATTGCATTTGAACTTCCCACACGCACATTACTAATTCGTCAAGTCCTCACGTCAATCGCCGACAATGTCATGAGCCATTTGGAGAATCGCAAACAACGAATGGATGTTGACAGAATTATGAAGATGAATAAATCTCTTGCGTCTTTCATGAACTCACATCAAGATGAGAGAATGCAAACTCCGTCGGATCAAGAATCTTCAACAGTCAATCAGCCAGACACCCGACGTAGCAGCACGGATAATTCCTCAGAGGACGAGCTTCCTCAAGGCAACAGAGGGAGAGAGTATAGCGAAATCTTCAATCGTGCTTCAACTCTACTGAGCCAATCTCTGTCTTTGCAGGAAAACGGTGGCGGCGTCATCTTCTTTGATACCGCACCAAAATCCTCAGGAAGAAGCAGCTTAGCTCATCGTTCTCAGAGACGTAAGAGTGGTTCTAAACGAGATCCTTCTAGACTCGTCGCTGATACTGCCCGACTTTCACGCACTCCCTCAGATGAGGATGGAAACAGAGACGATGGTCATAGGACCTTTGCAGCTATGCTCGCTTGCAGCGTTTGTGTTGCATCTTTTGCCTCACCTAATCAGGCATGTCAGCTACATGGGAACACGCCTGCCAACATACCTGTCAAATGTCTTCTGAAGTTCATCAAGAAAGTTCCCGCAGGACAAATATACCACTTTCCAGAACTACGCGACCCACGAACCGGTGAGATGGTGAGATCAAAGTGCGGAAACCCACAGCATCAAGGCAATGTAGAGGAGGCCGACGTGAGGTCCCTTTTTTCACACTTTCCTGAGGCGGTCGAAATGATCCTAGTACCTTTGTGGAACACCCACCTTGGTCGATGGTCTGTATGCCTTGTCTACACGCTCTCGAGCGAACGTAACTTCACTTTTGAGATCGACTACTTCTTCTGTCGAGCATTCTGCAACTGTGTGAAAGCTGAAATCGACCGGTGTGCTGTTGAACTTTCAAACCAACAGAAAGGTGTCTTCATCGGATCAGTCAGCCATGAACTGCGATCTCCTCTTCACGGTATCTTGGCCTCCTGCGAGCTCATTCAGGAAACCGAGATGTCGTCTTTCCAGGCATCACTTGTCGACACCACAGAAAGTTGCGCGCACACACTTCTCGACACCATCCAAATGGTATTGGATTTCAGCAAGGTGAATGCATTCACAAAGGATCAGCCCGGCGAGAAATTGAACGTTAGGCCGCATGTCGTCAAAGGAGGAGTCGAACCACTCCTCAGCACATACTCTCATGTCAATCTCGCCGCTATTGCAGAAGAAGTCATTGAAGGCGTGACGACTGGCTTCCTTGCCAAAAGCGATCCGAGCATGGAGTTAGGATTTGCTGGGGAGAGAGCAAAACGCGATGCCAAAACACTGGAAGACCTTCTGGCTTTGCCACAATCTCCTGTGGAAGTCATCCTTGATGTCAGTCCACCACAGGACTGGACTTTCATTACACAACCTGGATCTTACCGGCGCATTATCATGAATCTCTTTGGCAACAGCTTGAAATACACTGAACACGGCTACGTCAAAAGCGCGCTCAAGTGCGAGGAGACGAGCACGGAAGAATCAGATTCTCCGATGGTTATGGTTGAGCTGAAAGTCACAGATACAGGCAAAGGGATCTCTCAAACGTACATGGACACCAAGATGTTTACGTCTTTTGCACAAGAAAATCCTTTGGCTCCCGGCACTGGCCTTGGACTCTCTCTGGTCAGGTCGCTCGTTGAAATGATGAATGGAGAAATTGAGGTTCGGTCTGAAGTCAATCGCGGTACTCAAGTCACAGTGAAAATTCCCATGAAACGTGCAAGCTCACATACTCCACGTGACGGGTTTCACAGACCCAACGAAGACGACATCCAATTTCTGCGTACGATTCTGCCGCGGCCTCAGATTGTGAACTTCCAACAAGAGATACTACCCAACGATACGCCTCAAAAGAGGCAGGGCTATGAGATGCAAAAGCATGCATTGGCTGCTTGCATCAATGGTTGGTACAAGATCGACGCTCTTGACGATTGGGATATGATAACCAAGCCTGATATCATTCTTGTGGACGATATCCATCTCTTGGCAATCACGGAACATCTGAAACTTTTGGAAGAGCTTGATGCTGTTGTTGTGATCTTGAGTTCAGATCGATCCAGAACAACAGCAATCTCAAAAAATGTCAGCTATCCCAAACTGCACATAATGCCAAAACCATTCGGACCTTTCAAGCTCGCAAAGGCACTAAAGCACGCTCTGGACAAGCGAGGTCCTATCTCTAAGACCAACTCTGGTCCTTCTATTATTGAAGAAGTTGGACCCATTCCTGAGCTCAAGCAACTGAGCCCAATCCTGAGACGAGTTCCTTCATACTCACAGAATCTGTCCAAGCGAGCGAGGAAACCATCGTTCGACGGAAGCTTTCCTTTCCCCTCAATGCTTGTCACGCCAGCTCCCCGATCACCCACGCCGTCTATACCAGGTATCACGCCTCAGATTGAAGTGCCTGGCACTTACCACAGACGGCTAAAAACACTCGACGTGCCTCTGTCAGACCAAGTACCACAGGAGAAACACGATGAACTTATCCGGAGCCACAGCGAAGGACATATAGAGCGTGTTCAGTGCAAGTCCGTCATGCCGAGGATATTGCTTGTCGATGACAATGAGGTCAATCTCAAGCTCTTACAGACCTTCTTCGTCCGCCGCGGCTTCACGGATATGAAACTGGCTCGAGACGGCGTTGAAGCAGTCAAAGTGTACGAAGACGCATTGCAGCAGCACAACCCTTTTCACCTGGTTTTCATGGACATCAGCATGCCAGTATGATTGATCCTTCAAGTCTTCTAATAAGCTTGATCGCTAACCTCGAGACTAGATCATGGATGGTTTTGAAGCCACGAAACTTATACGACAGAAGGAGATTTCGGCGTCAGCACACTCTACCGAACCATATCACAGCTTGGTAATTGCTCTAACAGGCAATGCCAGTGCCGAAGATCAGACCGATGCCTTCACAAACGGTATGGACATGTACATGACGAAACCTGTTTCACTCAAAGATGTCGGGGAACTGATGAAGGCGTGGGAAGACAAGACGGCAATTTATGGGGCGAGAGGTGCAAGATTTGCACTTCTTGAAGGCAATGCCACTTCTGGCGAGAGTTGAAGAATGTTGTAGTCGGTGACTTTGGCACACCCTTGGAGCTTCACACACATATCCTCAGATTATACACAACGCACAAATGCAAGTATTCCTTAATGGCTTGTAAGTCATGTCCATCAGCACACCCATCATTGTTAGACCTAAATAGTTGCAGAAGACTTAAGAAGATATCTTAAAGAAGGAGTTTGGAGTTCTCGATTGCTCTTGCAGCTACATTTGTAGATTCTCGCGTCGCAGTAAAGAGAGAAACAGAAGCACGGTCACTACAAAGAAAGCACCTGATTCATACATAGCCCACAATCATTGTCCCCCATCATTCCGAGTCCCACCATCCAGCCACCATGCTCTTCTCGTGTTATCTCCATACATGGCTCTCATTCCTATTCTCCTCACATGGTGGGCGAATGACTAACGGTCCTCGCCTTGCCGAACCAACCCCAAGGACTAGCCTTTCCACCAGCGCCCCCAGTAGCTACAGGCGCCAGCATCTCAGGCGTATGCATGGGGCTGGGTCCCTGCATGGAACCGGGTGTATCCGGTCTTGACACCAGCATCTTCATCCTCTCCATTTCAGCTTCATGTGCTTCCATTTGAGCAATCATCATGGCTTCCATGGCGTCGATCTTAGCTTGCATCTCCTCTTTTTGCTGTTCCATTTGTCGGCGAGTCTTGTCGAGGGAGTTTTGCAGGAGCTCTTTCTCGTGGATGGCGGTTGCCTCGCGAGTCTTTGCTGCCACGAGTTCAACGAGCAAGGTCTCGTCGGAAGGTGGTGCGTGAGATGGCGTCGAAAGAATGGTTTGCGACGTCAGCGAAGAGTTGCGTTTCGGGATGACTGCTGCACTAGATGTGGGAGTGGTGGAGCCAGAGTCCTCTCTTGAAATATCTGCGTCGGTGACTTTTCTAGCAGAGCCGAATTTCTGAGGCTTCGCCAGGATTTCAGTTCCATCTTGTGATCTGATCATGCGGAGAGGCGGGCCAGGGCGATGTTGTTGGGTGGTGGAGCGAGGGGATGGTAGAGTTTGGTGGGGTCGTACACGAGGTACAGAGATTGTGATATCAGGGAATGAGCCTGAGAGATCGCGAGAAGCTTTTTTCTCATGGCGATGGTAAAGGGAGCGCCGGACTCTGATGGATTCGGAGGAAGGTGCTTCCCCTGCCTTGAGAGACAATCGGGCGTCCTTAAGATCTGATGCTCTCTTCATGTGACGATACGTGCGGTCCTTAGCTACTCGCTGACGCAGCTTGACGAGCTCATTCTCAAGCTTTACTGTGTACTCACTGGGAAGTGGCGCTTGTGAAGGTGGTGTTTCGCCATTCTCAGATCCACTGTCGGAGTCGAGTGATGTTTCGGCATCGAAAAGAGCACAGAGCTTTAGTAAAGAAGAATGGAGACCAGCATCCCGGTCTTGACCAGCAGCGTTGCCGGCGATGATACTTTGGGTTACTGATCTGACAAAGTTGGATTGTCTTTTCAGTGCTGTCATCTCCTCCCGAGTCTTCTCATGGTCAATTCTCGAGGGTAGAGTAGTGCGACGCTGTCTGCGATATGCATCAACAGTCTTCTTCTCACGGAATAGCTCGAGCAAGTCAGCGACAATCTCTTGGGCTCTGACTCTTCTGGCTTCCTCTCTTTGAAGGTTCGCTGCAGTCTGAGCGGCCTCGCGTTGCACTTCACTAAGTGCGATCAACAAACCCTCTACTTGTTCGTGCAAGTTCCTGTCTTGCGAAATAAAGGATTTGCGAGGCTTTGTTGGAGTGGCACTGTCTCTCTCGAGGTCGTCAACCTCGGTGGGCGCGGTGCTGGCATAGCTGTCGGTGCTTGCCATGCTGGCTCCGCTCCCCGAGATAGAGTTCAGAGTGGAAAGGGACTGTCCAGATGCTTTGCGACGAAGAGGTGCAGCTGGTGAAAGGGAATCACTCTTGGACGTAGACCAGAAGTCGAAAAGTCTGAAGGCGTTTCCATAGGTGCTGGTGAAGCCTAGAGCGCGAACGGTCTTGTCTGCCGAGCCTCTTTCTGCCTGCTTGAGGAATTGCTTGCCGAGCTTGTCCAGAGCGTCACGAGTGACAACCTGCTTGAAGAGGGTGGTTACTTCTTCAATGAGTTGATCCGGGTTGTTCTCGTATGGCTCCCAGATCTCACGAGAAAGAAGCAGCTGCAACACGTCCTCCAATTCAGCCATGGCCAATAGCTTTTGCTCATTCTTGAGTATGACAGCCAAGGCGACACGCATGACTGTTTCATCGGCACCCTCAGCGAGAACGATATCGTAGATGCGGAAAAGAGTGTCCAGAGGGCATGTTGTAGCGAAGATGGTCATGAACCATTGTGAAAGGTAAGCAAACTCGACGCCCAAATTCTTGAAGTGTGCGACAAGTTTGGGGGCCAAGGGGGTAAGTAGCTGTTGAAACTGAAAGATACGTGAGTGAAGACCAGTCAACGAGTGTGAGTAGGAGTCGCGAAGTCCGTGGTTCTCCATAAGTCTGACGAAGACACAGAAAGTATCCCTGGCATCCATCTTCATGAGCAGAATGCCAACAATGAAGCCCATTCCCTGGCAATAGCCAATCTCCGAGTCGTATAAGTTGTAGCACTTCAGGACCTGGCCGAGCATTGTCTGACCCTCGCCACCAGCCTGGGCGAAGAGAGGGTGATTCGGGAAGCAACGACCAACGTCCTTGTCAATGATAGTGTCCGAAGTAGGTGGTGCGCTCTCGATTTGTGCCAGCAGACGATCGAACTCTGAATAAAGTCTTTCTTGACGTGCTCCAGCAATGCCTACCCAAACAACGGGCCTGAGGAAGTCGGGAACTCCTCTGTGTATCATGATTGGCGTCATTGTAGGCATAGACGATAGAGCCTCTTCGTAGTCACGGGTGACAAAGGCCCAGAAGTCGCCTAGACTCATGCCGAGAGCCTCCTTGGGGATGTGTAGACTGAGTAGCGAGGCGCCGCCAACCGAAGCATTGCGATCATGAGTGGAGCCGGTCACGGTGGTGATGCCAGCCTTGGGGTCGGTAGCGAGGGCATTGTTCTCCATGTCAAGACGGGCGAGGAGAGCGGCCATGTGCTGTGGTGACGTGAGTACTGGGTTGATTGCAAAGAGGGACATTGTTTGGCGTACCTCGTCATGGTCGTGTGCACCATGTCTAGGGGTAGACTCGTCGAGTGGAGAGCCAAGGACCGAGTCTGTGAGTGGCACGCTGACCAGAGAATCTGTTTGTGCGTGGTGAGGGTGTGGAAAGGTGGGCGAGAAGGGCGTCTCGAGGGGTGTTTGGAGGGCCATTTTCGGCGGAGCGTGTATTGTTGATATTCTAGGGGTATGATGTCGTGGTGCGCGTCGTGTGTAAAATGCAATCGAGGGTGACCAGCAATCCCTTAGTTCGTCTATAACATGTCGAGAGCAGACAACAAGCAAGCAGCGTGCAGTATTGCTGCTGTTCTGGGGCAGCGGTAAATAAGGAAGGGACGCGTCGAGAACAGCCAAAGGAATGAGACTGATGATGTCGTCGCTTTCGACCAGACGTTGTCGTTTTCTGCACACGCAGCTTCAGGAGCTCACCACGACGTGCAATTCGAGTAACCAAGTAGCAACCTCGAAAACCCATCAACGGTCGACTGAGGCAGCCAAAAGGGCCCTCGCTGTATGAAACGGCCATAAGGTCCCCCTGATTGCATTTCCGCGCTACCCGAACCTTTTTCCACACAACCCACGCGCCCTGAGTCAAGCTAATTTCACCGCACCGCCTTAACATCTGCTTGTTCCATCCTTCTTCCATCGCTTCTGTAGCCACCCAATCAACAATACACCATGCCCATCTCTATCGTGTCACACCTTCAACAACCATTCTACACGCTTCAGGAGGTCAATTGTCTAGTCTCCTGATAGGCGTAACCTTCTCCCCGCGTTGTCATGGCAAGTATCTATTATCCATTTCCCAAACGTTATAATCTCTACACAACCGTCGTCTACCGTCTTGTCTGTCTATCCTCATAATTCAAAGCCGTCAGCCGTGTACATGAAAGAACGACATAGGTATCCCGCCTCTTTGAATCACGAAGCGGCACAAGTCTAATCACATCTTCATATACTCGAGAACGCCATCCGTGGCATTTTTTTGCATCCACGTCATATCAAATTTGGCAGAGATTTGATTGACTACTTTGCCACGGCTTCTGAAAGTCTCAAGTCCTGACATGACACAAGCATCGTTGACGCTGAATCACAACTTGGTAGGGTCGTCTTCCATGAGTTGCACTTGTGGAATATGCGAACAACCAGCTAGTGTAAATTCTTGCATGCTCGATCATCTACATAAACTCTGCGCGCCATCACCCCTCACTCTTCTGCTTTTCCTTTGCAGCAACGGTTTGCAGATACAAGCCTCCCGGCGGCACAGACAAGCAGCGAGCGGGTAGTGAAAGGGGCAATAGTTCCAGAGTATGCTGTAATTGACCTAAGACACGGATGCATACAACCTGCTCAACAGGAGCATCTGTACCAGCTTTCCAGTCTCAATGTTTGCCAAACAGAAGGAAGGAGTATTGTTCATAGCCGCGCGGTTGTGTAGTCTTCTGTGCATCCAAGCGGCTATTTTTGCTTGCCTGAGAACCTGATGAGCCCTCGGTTGGTCTGTGCACGCTGCTATGTTGACGAGCTTCGACTCTCCCCTGAGCCCTCGACGAGTTGCATCTTCTACAAAATGATCCCAACACTCATGCCTAGGAAACTTCTCGATGCTCGATTTCGCATGATTCGAGGTCTGTCTTCGTTGAGTTCGACTTACATGGTACCTCTGAAAAGTCTTCGGGATGAAGCAATCATTCCATCATCAGCATCTTCCTACCTATTCCTTGCCCATAGCGAAATCTAGCGCTCTCGTTCCCAGCTAGAACGCGAACTTAAGCACTACCGACCTCGCCATTGTATCCATCGAGCCCGCAACCTGACTCTTGCTCTTACCTTTTCTATGATATTGATTTTGGTTTCAATCTCGTGAGAGTCGGAGAAGTCTTGGGCTTCATTGTATGCAGCGCTCGAAGACAAGCTCCGAGCACGTGTTTGGGTTTGTTGCGTTGACCCTGACTCTCGGTTTTGACCTTCACTTTGACTATGTCTTTAGTGCGACAAGAGTGAAGACGTCTTCGACTTCGTCAAAGTCCAGTTGAATACAGTATTCAAGTCTGTTGTTAGTGCGCAGGCCAGTAGACGAAGGACTAAGAGGTGTAGTAGACATCTTGTTGGAGGTGACGCGACAACCAAGACAGCATCTGAAATTCTTAAGGAAAAATCGAAAGGCAAGTTTCATTGGGATCAGAGGCTCAAAGATGAAGACTTTGTTGGCTGAGAAGCATGGACTCGAGAGCCAGGTTTTTTGGTACTGCTGACCACATCCTCAAGTCCGGACTTCGAGGTCGAGAGTCGAGAGAGGGAAGCCAGCAGAGTGCAGCCACATTAGTAAGGTTGGCTCGTTGGTCTGCGCCTTGGGCCAGGTTCGTGGCTGAGCATTTGGCATGGTGAGCACAGTATGGTTGACATGATGGTCGAGATTGGCGTGGTAGAGCCACCTTGCGATGGCTTGGACAGTTGGTGGTCGTGTGTCGGGCGCCATTTATTGGGCCTAGACGAGCTGACGGTTGTGGCTTGAATCACTGCAGATCCTTGTATCCCTGGAGACCGTCATCAGACCGACGTTCGCACCCGTGGAATGTGCAATCAAATCTCAATCCCAACTGCCCGTCTTCTATGTACCTCGACACACACAAACAAAATCACAAAGTTAGCCTCCAACCGCGCCAGGTCTGCTCTATAGAAAGACCATCTGAGAACGTTCAGGCACGAATCATCTGCAGACCCTTTGTGGAGCCAAACAGCATCGACCGTGAACCTCTTCCCGCGCCTTGGCACCGTCTAGCGCAAGAGCGAGCTCAAGCGACGTCATCTGGGAGCAGCAATTGGCAGCCGAACCTTGTTCCAGCACTCAGACAGGCCAAAGCAAAAAGGCTCCTCTTCACGTCACCAAGGCCGACGACTCGTGCGACGACTCTTTAAACCACCCTGTGACCTGCCCTGAACTATCGTCTTCCTCCCAGACACCAGCCACCCCACAACCAACCTCCGACCACCGCCTTACCCTAGGCCACGCTTTAATTAATACCTTCTCGACCTCCGACACACATCAGCACAATGGCCGTAGCGCGTATGTTTCTCCATCTGACCCTGAACCCGCTTGCGACACTAACGTACCTCACAGGACCTGTCCTGGGATTGGTTTCCCTCATTCTCGTGGCCGCCGGACTTCTCTTCCAATTCTTCGTCATCCTGTCCGGCGTGTCAAACAGCACTCCCCTCAACAAGACATATTTCATTCAGGTCGACACAGCAGGAACTGCCGCTCCTCGCAACCCCTCTCGCTGGACTTTCTTCTACATTTGCGGTGTACAGAATGGCCTTAACGCAAACTGCGGTGCTCCCGTTCCTGCCCTGCCTTTCAACCCTCCAGAGAACTTTGGCAGCACTCAAGGCGTTCCTGGAGCTTTCATTGGGACCCACCACTACTACTACCTGTCGCGTTTCATGTTCGCTTTCTACCTGATCGCCCTCTTCTTCGCCGCCATTGCCTTGTTCACCGGTCTGCTTGCTCTCTGCACCCGTCTTGGCTCTTACCTCTCTGGCCTTACTGTCGCCATTGCTGTTTTCTTCCAGGCCCTCGCCGCCTCTCTCATGACGTAAGCTATTAATCAACCCCAGTCTTGATCCTCCAAAACACTAACACTTCTCTCTCAGTGCATGCTTCGTCCAAGGCCGCAACGCCTTCCGTCGCAACGGACAGAGCGCCCATCTCGGTGCGTACGCCTTCGGATGGACTTGGGCAGCCTTTGCCGCCTACTTCCTCGCCATGGTCCTCTTCTGCGTTGGCGGTGCCGTTTCCAAGACTAGAAGCACCACTCCTCGCAAGGGCGGCATGTTCGGTCGCAAGGCTAGCACCCGCTCCCGTGGTAGCTTCATCGACTCTGAGAGCCAGAGACGCGTCAAGGAGGAGTACGAGTAAAAAGATCGACATACTCTGCAACAGCCCTTTGTTTACGAGTTTCCTTGTCTTTTTGTCTCACGCTCATGATATCCCCCATACCCACAGGCCTACCACTTTTCAAGAGTGAGTGCATGGCTTTCCTGGATGGTGTTGCGCACACCGCCTTTTCGTAATGTCATCTGATTTGGTTGTACCATTACTACCCATGTTTTTGTTTTTTTTCTCTCTGATGCCTTATGCAAGCAACGAGCAACACACAATACCTAATGTCTTTTTTTCTCGCATTGTGTAATATCATCTTGCTTCGATCGTCGTTTATCTTCTCCATTTCTTGACTATATATACATAATCGAATTTGGAAGCAGTTAATCACGATACATCACGCTATCATTCCCACAGTCGCATCTTATCATATGCACATTGACAAGTGTGCATGCTTTAGAAGACGGTAACAACGGAGACATGTGCTAATTTGCAACGGACGTGGCTAATGTGTCGCTAGTATGTTGATGCTTTAGCCACGACAGGGTCATACCCAAAACACCATTTACAAAACGCGTATCGCTGATTGTGCTCTGCCCCATGCTGATTTTACCGATGTTTGTACTTCTCGTTGTTCCAGAGAAGCCTCTGAACTCTGTCATCGTGCATCAAGGCAATTTAAGAGACGGTTGTTTGAGATATTGTCAAATTGAGAGCATAACTGTTTCTTTGCTTAAACGTCCACAACAAACATTGCTTTTGTACACCAACACACTGTTCATGTGGGTATCACTATGTTCATCATGCTACATAGTGCCAGCAACATCCGCGACTGTACAGTTCGAACTAACGTCAATGTTCAGAGGGACTCGGCACGACCATCGCAAAGTGGCTTTGAATGCGACCTCTAGGTTCAAGTCAAATCAATCATAAGATTATGATACAACCTGATCAAATATAGTCAATAATCACATCCGGTGTGGTCTAACGGCTAGGATTTCTCGCTTTCACCGAGGAGGTCGGGGTTCGATTCCCCGCACCGGAACATCTTCTTTTGTCTTTTTGTTCTTTCCTCACCATACCTGCTATTCTCCTCTCTTATATCTTTTTTTTTTTGCATCACGGAAGAAGTAGTATCATCTCTCATCGAGGTTTGTTCCAGCACGCTTGGTTCTGTGTCTACTGCAGCATAGTCAATATCAGGTAGCCTTCATCAGAAATTTTGATCTCCGGCTACACTTGACCCGCCTCATTCAACGCCATCAATGGTTGCACCTGATAGATAGAGCGCACAATAACGGAAGGAGAGTGTGGACGAAGTCATCACAAGTATGAAGTCACAAGTACGAAGAAAGAGTTGATCACAGGGTAATCAACAGTTTGTGATGATCTTGAGGATACGTAGGAATCGACCTGTCAACTCGACAGTCATAGGAGCACAGCCCTTCATGTCTCCTGGTATAAAACGCCTGCCCGAAAAGCAATAAACCTCCCAGCGCCTCGCTTTCCACTCCAATGCGGCAATGCTTTTGAAATATCAAACTCCCCTTGCTCTTTAATCATAGTCCCGAAACCTTGTAGCTCCCTCCAATCTCTCCTCTTTCTGCATCGCCCGAAGCCCGGTAACGATCGCCGTGATGGGTGTTGCCGAAGCTAGAACTGCGACGTGTCTTTTCATGATGTTGGGTTCCGCTGATGCTCGAACTGCGTCTCTTCTCGTCATAAACGTGGTCGGGAGCACGGTGGGCATCTCGAGGCACATTCAGACTATCACGAGTACGGTCAGAATCAGCACCATCATGTGTAGTTCCAGATAGAGTACCATCATAGCCACGTGAACCAGTAGCGTTGCCTTCTCCAGATGACACCTGTTTGATCGGGGGAAGGGCGGGAGCGGGACCGGAAGGATGAGTGTTGCCGTAACCGGTGTTGCCATAGTTTGCAGGAGCACGAGGAGCAGCTGCGGCTTGACGGACGTCTTGTGAGTGATAGATGCCGCGCCCATCAGCAACGTACTCACTACGTCCGATTGCCACGTTGGGTCTTGCGACATCTGCTGCGGTAGCTGCTGTGTCCTCATCTACCTGGAAAACCTCGGCCTCCTTGTCGTTGAAGTCCTGTCCGGGGTTTGCTGTCTCGTATTCCAGAACTTTGATGAACTTGTAGAAGCCGACAGCGAGCACGGAGCCTAGGAAGGGGCCTAACCAGTAGATCCAATCTGAATGGCCAGGGGAGTCAGCAATAAACTCAAAACAACACCTTTGGTGGTAGTGGGTGGAGGGGTCAACTTACGGTAGCCTGGGAACGTAGCCAGGATGACGCAGGGACCGAAAGAGCGAGCAGGATTGAGACTGCCACCAGTGAAGAATACTCCAGTAAGTTCAGCGATGAAGAGTGCCAAGCCGATGCCGATAGGTGCAAGGAAAGTTCCTTTGTGCTTCTCAGCAGCCAGCATGAGGATGGTGAAGACGAGCATGGCAGTCAGGAACATCTCGATGAATAGTCCTCTGACGATCGAAGTGCCACCGCCGAGGGTTGTCGAGACGTTCATGGCGGAAGGGAAAAGGCACGAGACAATTCCAGCAGCTGCAATAGCGCCGAGAATCTGGCCAATGAAGACGAGCAAACCACGGACCCATTTGCAGGCACCAATTAGGCAGAGGGCGAGAGTGACCTGTGAGGAAGTTAAGATGATACAGCCAGTGGATGGACATGAACTTGACTCACTGCTGGATTGAAGAGGCCGCCAGTGATGCGGAAGAAGACCCAAGCGTTGACAGCAAGAGAGAAGCCAAAGGCCAATGCAATGTACAACAGGGCAGATGTGTTCGGGGCTTGAGTGATGGAACCATCATTGTTGTTTTGCGTGGTCGAATTGTTGGTGGCAGCGTTGGCGACTTGGGTAGCGCTGAAGGCGAAGAAGAGGAAGAGAAAGGTTCCGACGAACTCGCCAACGACGGCAATGAACTGGTTGCGGACCTTGTTAGGGAGCCAACCGAATCCAGCGAGGCGGCGTTCATGCTGGTCGTTCTCGCGATACTTCATGAAGGGGAGGGTGATGCCCCTGCCTGGACGATCGAGATTCATGATGGATTATGAGATGTAGGGACGAGGTGATGTAGAAGAGATGCAGTAGCGGTGATGCTCTGAGGATGTTTGCTGCAGAAGTCTGTTGTGCGACCAAGGCACTAAATACGTTTGAGGTAGGACAAGCACAGGGTAATGTAAGCTTGAAGCCAAAGGTGACAAGGATGGGAGACGACGCGTGATGTTGAGATGCGAAGGCGACGACGGAGGCAAAGGCGAAGACTCGAGGGCTTCAAGGCAAGCGAGAGACGCGCATACAGACGGCAGGAATACACTCGAGGAAGGAACAATGCGATGTATCTGTCTCTTAAAGCATGACGGAAGTGCTGCTGCCCGCACGGCAGGCGCCATGGCGAGCATATCTCTCAGCACCGAACCTACCTAACTACCTCGTTGGAAAAACGGCACAGACTTCATGCCCTGCCTCAGCGTCGTGCCGATCTCTGGTAGAGCCGCGTATTACTGAACGATTCACATGGGTGGTTGGACCGTCAAGACGAGCAAGACGAGAAATGCTGAGACAAAATATGCCACTGACGCAGCTTAACGCCAAAAGGAGATCCATGATCGGTTTTCAGGAGCTCCACCCCCACCTCACCCCACACGACTGTTTGTCATTCTCGACCTGCTCCATCGAGTCTTTGTGCCCATCATACTTTGCCATGTACAAAAAAATTCATCCCGTGCTGCATCATGCAAGGTTGTTTTTTGCCATATCTCACCTCTACAGCTCTACTTCTGTTCCGGATAGCCGTTTCTAATATCAGTATTGGTCAGCATCTATTCGGAGCTGTTTACCGGTGTGCTAATGCTTGCAACGAAGTGATCGGATTGCTTTTGCATCGGCTACACACGGACCTCTATGTTAGCCCGGGTGATGCGCATTAACCGGCACATCGTTGATGTCACTCACATACAAGAGTGTTCTTACGAATGGACAGAACTGTTGAGCAGAGTCCGAGATACGAGTGGGTCAAAGACTCAAAGGGGGTCCTGGCTCCAGCCATGATATACAAAATGGGATGACTCGAGGTTGGCCCTGCAGACTCGAGTCATGTTCGTATCTGGAGTTTGCTTCGTGAAAAGTCGAACAGTGCACAACAGTGGTGGAGAAGGTGTTGGCAGTTCCAACATCCAGACTCAACCGTTCATCCCAATGCTTCTCTGCAGTTTAGCTCTTACAATTCATTCGTACTACACCCTATCTTGATGGCGACATGTTCGTTTTGGAACCGACAAACGCGTGCAAGATGTAGAGTAGAAAGCACTGACATGCAGACACACAGCACCTTGAGTATCGCGGCGTCACGTGTGTTGTCGGAAGTCGGCAGAAGTCCAGAGATTGAGTGATCAGTTCCCAGTCAGTCATGCGGCGTGCAAAAGGCAAAGCACCCAAAGTAACTCGACACCCCTCAGTCTGGCCTGGTTTGGTGTGTTGAAAGAGAAACGGCTACGAGTGTTTATACTCTCAAATACTTTCTGTTGTTCGCAGGCGCGTCTACCTGTTGATACTCTTCCCATCCTGTAAGATACAGCGAAACACTGCTCTCGCTTTCAGCTTGCCGCCATCATCCTTACACGCTGCCATCGCCACTTCTGCCCGGCAGTCGGGTTCAGCGGGCGCATACCAACCGATAGCACCACTCTAATGATATAATCCACGCTCGAGACAAGCACCAACGCGCATTGTAACCGCTGCGGTAACACGCCCTGTATATTTAACCCCGTATCGCAGCCAACATGCGGCCTCTACGACTGCTTCTCTCCCTGTCGTCGTGCTTGATCTTCATCATCGTCCTGTCGTTTGTCGCCGCATCCAAGACGAGGACTGTGTCTGCAGCACGCGACCACAACAACCGCCTCGGAGCTTACTTTAGCTGGAATTCTCCCTCGTCTCTGTTTCCGCCATCAGCCATCATCAGCTTGACCGACGACAACTCGACATTCTTCCTTGCCCGCCCCGCTGCCTTTGGCCCGCCATTACCTGGACGGGGCCTTAGCGGTCAGATTTGGATCGGCGCCGGTTTCGGCGACGACAATCCTGGCCACGGAGGTATTGCTGGAGCAGAAGGAGAGCTTGGCTGTAGCGATGTTCCAGGATGGAGCGACGGCGAACACTCTCCTAAAAGCTTCGAAGCAATCCCTCAGGATGTCAAGAGCAATAGCTTGGCAAAACAAGGCAGCAAGAACAAAAGGAGCATGGAATTCGAAGAACAAATGGAGGATGGCGCTGCAGACGTCCAGGCAGATGGAACCGATGATCACCTACACCAACTACCGTCTGCCTCGTTTGATACCGGCTCGGCACAGCTGAAGCAATCCTCGAAGAAGGCAAAGAAGCCGAGTCATGCTGACATTCAATCACTGCAAGAGACAGCAGAAATTGCAGGCAAAGTCGTGCTGCTGAGTCGAGGTGGATGTGGCTTCTTGGAGAAGGCCAAGTGGGTACAGAGAAGAGGAGGTGTCGCTCTAATCGTCGGTGACGATATGCGTGGAGGTCCGTTGGTAACCATGTACGCCCGGGGCGATACGTCCAACGTTACCATACCTTCCATCTTCACTTCCCATACTACTGCACATCTTCTGTCAAAGCTAGTACCTTCAGGAGGCTTCCGCGAAGGCATGTCTGCTCAGGACGCCGCGCGCCTGGGGTTAGGCTTGCCAGTGAGTGGTAACCCGACCGAAAAGAACAAGAAACAACCAGATTCGACCAACACTAGACCTACTCACTCTCCGGTTGTCGATCGTCAGAAGGAGGATGACGATGAGAGCTCAGGCAGCTGGCTAAGCTCACTATTCTCATCTTCAGATGAGGAGCGCCATGATAGCCGAAGACCACCTAGCAGTGGTAAGATTGACTGGGTCTTGCAAAAGGATTTCGAAGATGAAGCTCCGAAAAAGTACAACACCAAGACTACTAGTACCACAAAATCGACCAAACAGACAAACGCTCCAAGTAATGACGAGTTCGTTATCGGTGTCCATGATTGGCGAGACCCAGACTTGGTTGACTCACAGATCAATACCGCTCAAGCAGTATCGAGCAAGCTGCCCACGTCGGCTGAACAAAATTCTGCTGGACCTCATGCAGGACCCAAAGGCGGCAGTATCACTCCGGGAAGCGGAGAATATCACCAGGCTGGCGAGAAGCCAATCAACCTCAAGGCTCCCAAGAAACCCGAGAAGAGTAGGACGGGTTCCAAAAAGGACCCAGCTCCTGACAGATCTAGATCACGGATGGGCCGTCTCGTTGGTTCCGACAATGAAGAGGACCCCAAGCTCGAGAATGCAAAGTCATCACACGCTGTATCACAAGATAACAGCAAGCCTTTTATTAAGACTCCTGGTGAGCATGGCAATACAGGCGAGTCGCACGATGGTTTGTGGGTCACTTTGACTCCTGCGTCCATGTCCTCTTCGCCATTCTTTGACACCCTGCTGGTACTAGTGGTGTCGCCTCTTGTTACGTTGACTATTGTGTACGCCCTACTGCTACTTCGCTCTCGCATTCGTCGCAGAAGATGGAGAGCTCCTAAATCCATTGTTGATCGGTTCCCTGTACGGATCTATCACACCGTGCCCAGCAGCAACAGCTCCGATGCTCCAGAAAGTACTGCAACATCTCCACGTGCGCCGACTCAGACCACACCTCTTCTCCAGGCTGGAGCACGACCCATCTCTCAAACAAGATCCAGGCCAAGGTCCCGTACCGTTAGTGAAGTGCCTGTGTCTGGTTCCAGCCCTGCGAACACTCCGAGCCTGGATCCAGTGCAGGAGAAGCGCGAGGCTGGATTGGCCGAATGGCGTAGAAGATATGGCGGTAGACAGCGTGATTGTGCGATCTGTATTGACGAGTTCGAAGATGGTGTCAGTCGTGTTATGAGCTTACCTTGCGGCCACGAGTTTCATGTCGATTGCATGTAAGTTCTTCATACGTTCTCGAGAGGTTTGTCTGATCTGACTCTTGTCTAGCACGCCATGGCTCACCACTCGCCGCCGTACTTGTCCCAACTGTAAAGCTGACGTCGTGCGTTCATTTGGTCGTGGCGGCGGCTCTTCATATTCGTCTTCGTCAGCTCAACCGCTTCTCGCGCACTCACACGATGACTCGTTGAACATTGACAGCGTACAAGAGCAAGCAGTCAACACTCGCAACTACGATCCTGCTGCTAATGAGCCAATTGCTGATCTGGAGCAAGGTAGTGTCGATCCTGATCGCACAAGATGAACAATCAGGAACGACATTTATGACTGGGATGACTGGCGTTTCCCCCATTGGTACTTTATGAGCAGGTTCTTTCACCTTTCTTGCATTGCTCATAGCATTAGCGGTGGAGTGAGTCAAGGGTCCTTGTGAGATAGATCTCCGCTTCATGATCTTCGCCCTGTCAAAAGAGGCTTTGGTCCTTTTTAGCTAGGCTTTCCAACAATACTCTCCACAAGGCAATGGAGAACTCTCTTCTCTCCTTCTAGTATCGTGTTGTGATTTGTGACTAGTGCTTTCAACCGGGAACCTGGATTGCTTAGGTTGGAAGTACCAGCTCTCGTGGCATGACCAGATGGGAATCAATTGCGCCGAAGGAGTCCGTGATTAATATAGGCCACATGGGAAGCACTTCCAAATCATCAAGTCCTGCAGAATGCACTCATCCGAAACCAGCATTCCTAGTCTCTATCCTAAACTTGGCTGGCTGTCGGCAGTGTTTTTAGTCCGTGCTGTTCGATAAAGAATCGATCTTTCGACAAGCTGGTGGCTCCAAACGTCAGTGTAGACACCATACATGGATTTTAAAATGTTGAGATTCTGGATGGCTATCTCAACATCAAGTTTGTACCTTGAAATGATCGGGTCACTTACTGTATTATCCAGATGGAACCGCAAAAGAAAGGAGTCACTACTGACAAGCGCGACGGTCCGCTGCCGACCGGACCGTGAACGGATCGGACTAGCGATGTCCTGGCTGTGAGACCCTCCGCACCTGCAGCCGCTGTTTCCCTTTCCGCTTTTTGAATTTCACCCAAAGTCATCCCCTGCATGGTGCAGCTCGCGCTACGATGGACTTTTTAAAAGCCACACCACCACGAAGGATGGACTTGTTCGCCTCTTGCTTGTTGGTTCGCTCGCGTATTCGGGCGAGAAGTCATTCGAAGGACTTCGCGTAAATAAGCAAGCGGGAAGAGGTGTCAACCCAAGCACACAATTGACTTGTATGTGTACGCTGCGGAGTCTTGCAAAGTCACTGAATTTGCGTTGCTCTGTCTTCAAGGTTCTGCTTTAGGCTCCCTGCATGATCGTCGAGGTTCGTGGTGATTGCCAAAGTGCTTCCTGCACGATATACATTCGCTACAGAATGTCTCGATCTAGCAGTTTCTCACTCCTACAAGCAAGCTTTACAGCATCAGGAAAACACAGGAAGAGGCATGTGAGTCGAATTCGGTTGAATCAAGGTCCCAAGACGCTATCTTGTACGCGAGCTTACGCCAAAGATGCAAGTCATGCTGCAAGTCGACAGTTGACGTGCAGAGGCAATTTGTGGAGACACATGGCTGGAGTTCAGGGCCAGAACGCCCCTGATAACATTTTGACAGAGTTCTAGCAACGCGCCATCCACTCACACGTCGAGGGAATTTCAATCGCTGGCAGGCCTTGATCCAAGATCCCGTGTACATGTCTCTGAATACAAGTCGCCATGCGCTATCTACCCGCACCTGCAGAAAGGTGGATGGGCGGGCCACGAGGTCTCTAGCGTAGGTGTGCCATCGATTAGACCATTGCATGTACCCCGTGTCCTGGTTTTGCTCTTTGGCTCCTTCATATATTCAACAAAGCCGTCATCTGATCTGGCTTTTATATGAACTTACCTTCGCTCACTCTTTGATCTGAACCAGTCTACCGGTATATCGTCTTGCACTCTGCACTCTTAGACTCGAGCGCGCTACATCTTCAGAGCTCCATCGACCAATATCAATCTCTGACGACCCAACAACGTCGCCGTTGCCACTTCTGCAGGACCATTCTCGACTGCGTTGCGGTGTAGAAAGCTTGGTGTTTCAACAGTCTCTTGAGCATTGCTCAAATAAACGGACACTCCACAACTCGTGATCTCGAGTACAACCGTACTCATCACTGACCAGACACAACACAATGGCGACAGTCGTTGGAACTGCAGAGCCATCTGCAACAATGGCAAGCTCATCACTACCACCCCAATATTTCCCTTTCCCGGAGAGTATGTCGCCGTTACCGTCCTCTCTCAAGAAGGGAATGCTGGTACCAGGAACGATCGGTCTCTTGTCAGCTGCCTCGACTATCGGCATGCTGCTCTTTATCATCTACAGGTTCCTGACGTGGCGCGCTCACTATAAAACGTTCGTCGGGTACAATCAATATGTGGCCTTGATCATCAACCTTCTATGTGCAGATCTGTTACAAGGTGTTGCGTTCATGTTCTCCTACCATTGGGTTTTTACCGATGGTATCATCGCACCTACAGTCAAGTGCACTAGCCAGGGGTTTCTTCTGAATTCAGGTCGGTCAATCTTTTCACCTCTGCTCTGTGCAATAACACTGACCGTCTGTGCCCAGGCAATCTGGCTTCCGGTTACTTTGTCATGGCTATTGCGCTCCACACCTTCTATGGTGCTGTTATGGGCCGTCATCTCAGACATTCCATCTTCTATGCCGCACTCGCAGGCGGCTGGTTCTTTGCACTCTTCTTGTCTGCTATGGGTCCTATACTGCATGGGAATCATTACTACGTCCGAGCAGGTGCATGGTGCTGGGCTGCTCCCGAGTTTCAAACAGAACGTTTGGCTTTCCACTACATCTGGATTTTCGTGATCCAGTTCGGAACAGTGGTAATCTATTTCCTGATCTTCCTGCATCTTAAGAACACTTTGACGACTATCTTGCCGTCTTCACACTCGACCACACATGCCAAGGTTGATAGAGCAGCACGCTTGATGCTGATGTTCCCTGTTGCCTACATCATCCTCACACTACCTCTTTCAGCTGGACGCATGTGGTCTATGGCACATCATCAATACAACATCCACGAAGGGTACCAACTAGCCTCTGGAGCTTTGATCGCCTGCTCTGGAATGGTAGATTGCCTACTCTACACGCTCACCCGTCGAAGCCTGGTTCAATCCGCCACATCTTCTGAAAACAAGAGCACAACCAGCGGTCTCGACAGCTACGACCTCTCTCGCCTCAATGGCATCACACAAACTCGTACTGTCACAGTCACTGGCGACAGAGTGTCCACCATCTCTAGCACAACCCACATCACCGATGATGACGATGCATACTCCATGCGTACCATTTCCACAAGCCCAAAGAGGAAGCACCATCACCTCAGAGAACCGGCACGAACACACTCGCCTACTAGCTCAGTAGACAGGATCATGGGAGTCGAGGGTTTGGACCCAAGGAAACCGGCACACAAAGTACAGATCTCTACCTGCGAAGCAAGAATGTCTGAAGACGTAGACAGTCTGAGGGACAGTGAAGGATCAGAGTCGCCTGTACATGTCATGAGAGGGCTTGTCAAGATGGTCAAGCTGCCGAACTTGACTGACAGGAAGTAGTGACATTGCCTTGCTGTCTGTATTGTTTATGATGATGAATGATTGTCTCTTATTTTGTATATACCCTCTTTTTGTCTCAATTGCTGGCATGGCAAACATATGCTGCATACGTATATTTCAAGTTCCCACTCACGTTTACCTCTCTACTTTGCTGACAGTAGTCCATGTGGATGCCCATCCGTCCATGTCAGAGTTTCACTAAGTGCTCGTATTGTACTTGAGTAGTTGATTCCCTGACCAGCCTCGCGTATCTCGAAGCCAAGATCTCACCCCACACAGAATTTTGTCCAAACTGCAGACGACAATACAGTTCTACCATTCCATTATACTGGATATCCGCTCCAAATACCAACTGCAACAGCCTTGTTATATATTGCAGTCGAAGCACTTTTCATCATCCAATCATAAGTTTGATCCCAGGTCTCGTGGTCTAGCGGTATGATACTCGCTTAGGGAGGTGCCTCATAGCATCTTGAAAACTCTAAGCCAATTGCGAGTGGTCCCGGGTTCGATTCCCGGCGAGACCCTTCTTTTGCCCTTGTTTTGCTTGTCAGGATGTTGTTTTTGGCTTGGGAGGGGTAGTGGCGGTATTTGGTGGATTTTGGTGGGTTTGGGTGGGTGTGAAGCCTGGATTAGGAATTGGGATGGAATGCAGCTTTGCAGTAGGTCCATTGCTCAAGCTTGCGTGCCTATGTTCTGCAAATTCAGGTACACTGTCTCACATGCCTACTAACCATATACCCTGCTTGAGGTATATATATAGAGCTGTGGCAGGAATGATACAAACTGCCGGCTCGAGACTGGTAATTCAGTAGTGGACTGCCACCTAAAAGACCTTCAACTTACATATTCCTGGTACCCAGTCGCTCGTTCTCAGACAATCTCGTCCAGCAATAACGGCTCATCATAGCCTAATGTCAGGTATGTATGCAAAACGCTGGCAGAAGTGTCTACCATGAGATTTTAAACTGGGATCGTAGGTTAAGACATCTACTCCACTGTTCCCGCACATTGAATGTGAAGCATTGATACAAGTAGCTGTTTGATTGGCAAACATTGAATCTCGTAGTTACCTATGGTAGAAACACCTTATATAGATCTGACAGCAAACCAATTCTTTCTTCTTGGGAAACATCATGTCCTTCCATCTCACGACGACTTGCGAGTGATTTGGTCACATTGCGCAGTGAGCGGTCCCAGAAAATATAGTCAACCACAATCCTAATATGTTAAATAAGCTACTCTGGTTGCTATTCTTCATGCTGTCGATCGGTCGATCTCCAAGCTTTTGCTGTCGGGGTTCTCCTCCTCCAAATCATTCACAAGCTGCTGCCTAAATGTTAAGATCTGTGATAATGCCGCATCTCCTGACAGAACACCAGAAGACCACTTGCAACCTTTCAATCTCTGCTTGATCCCGATCATGAAACGTCCATACTACATCCGCGGAGGCTCTCTCGGCGAAAAAATCTGCCGCATCGAAGCCTTACGCGGCAACGTGCAAATCAACTTCACCATCAAGTCCGCAGTCATGCAGAACACCTCGCTAGCCGCTAAATACTTCCACCTGCTTAACCGCGTCCTTGCTCTCGACTCACCTAATGAAGAAACCTGTTTCGCACCGTACAATCTCGTGCTGATGCATTTTCTACCTCTGCTGCAACGATTGGCTCCAAGCACATCTGTTGAAAACCTCACTGTTGAGGAGTTTATTTATGCACCTACATATCATCTCGACGTCGTTGGCACACAAAACGGAGGACTGGGGATCCGAGGAGAGGAAATCTGTACATTGACGCCTGCTTACGATATCGCGCCATTGTCTATATCCTCAGCGTCGGAAATCTGGAAAACCCTGCCTAAGACAAGTGCGCGAGATTTGAGCTTAGCGCGAGAGGAACAAGAGATGAAACCTCTGAAGAGCGTGCAAGGAAAAGTCAAGACAGCAGGAAAGTATAAGTTCTTCAAGCCGCGCGAACGAGGACGAGAGAAAGAGTTTGAGCGGGAAGTGGAGGTTCTGCATCGTATTTGGGAAGCAGGATTAACTGGATCCATCCACCATCTCCCTGTTCTTGAAAGCCTCGTGGTGGCAGGTGCACAGCAGGAGCAGGTTGTTGTTGGTCTCCTTCTCAACTTCATCTCCTCCTCAGCATTGGGTTGTCATCTCCAGAGTCCAGGATTGAAGGACCAGATTGACTTGTATAGGAAATGGGAAAAGCAGGTGCGGGATACGGTTACATTGCTCCATGAGCATGATATCGTCTGGGGAGACGTGAACCCCTGCAATGTCGCTATCGATGAAGCTCAGGATGCGTGGGTGATTGATTTTGGCGGTAGGAATACTGTTGGCTTTGTCGATGATGATAAAGCAGAGACGGTAGAGGGTGATTGGCAGGGTGTGGGGAGGTTGTTTGGGGAGTGGTTGTCGGGGCGAGGTGGTTTGGGGTCGTGAGTTTTGGGGTCGTGACTGGGAACGACGGCTGTTCCACAGAATATCTTCATGTAAAGAAGGCTTTCATTGCTTGTGGTCTTTTATCGCTCTTCGAAGTGCAGGCTGTGTACCTCCATACTGCCCACTAAAGCACGAATACAGTGAGTCTGACGTATGCTGTAACCATTGCTGGGAAGTCGATAGTGGTTTTTGGGATCATAACAATAGCCAGAAGTCTGGTCAACCGTGTTTAATAGCAGCGCAGCTTGGAGCATTAGATGTCAACCAGCCACCCTTGCTTCTCAGACAAGCTTGAACCAGAGTGCAGCGTCTCTCTAAGAGTCTGAAGTTCAGATTGAGTGATACCGATTTTCCACAGATATTGTTCGATATCACCGTGTTTGTCGCGTATGTGTTTGTCCAAAGAGCTGACAAAGGGAAGATAAGGTTCCACAAAACTATCGTTGAACATTCCCATCGCTCTATTATCCTCGAGTCGTTCTTGTTTGGAGTCAGCTAGCTCCTCATAGGTCTGCATGTAATCGCGATGAATGCTCGCTGCATCCGTATGTAGAGTGAACAAGACCAGAGAAATGATTAGTGACACAAAGTCCGTGCCATACTTGTTGAGGACCAAAACGGGATATGACGATGGATCCACCAAGATCTTGAAGATGGCTTTGATCTGAGGAAAAGAGTGGTCAATAATGGCTTCGGGTATAGCCATGCGTTCTTTGCACATTTTCGCATTGACAAGCTTCTTGTAGTTCTTGATACCGCTTTCTGGCATGAAAGCAATTTCGGCGAAGGCTTTTGCTTTGTTCCAGAATCCGAGTTGACTTGCCACATACAGGCCATATTGTGGACCACCAAGGCCTATGTAATGCAATCGAAGACCTAGTATGCTAGTACTGGCGATGAGATCTGGGTACTGGTAAGTATAATCGGTATCGTGCTTGCCCAGCAATTGCGATGTAGGAATCATGGGCCATGGATTCCTGAGACAAGTCAGAAATGGAAAGCTGGACTCTAGCTGGTGGTCTGACTCACATGCCACGCAAATCTATCACTGATCTTATCCGATATCGTTCACGAAGAATGTCGAGGTCTTCACGACCTGCATCGTCTGGGACATGATTAGTTGTGGCCTTTGACGACTGGGATTGTGGAATGCCACTCACCAAGCTTCGCACTCCGATATAACAATCCTGGTTTGATGTTCTTAACCAGACTCGCAACATCACGAAAATTGGCCACAGTCTTCAGGGGCGGTGCTTTTTCTTCTTGATATGCACTCATGCTGTGAGATGGCGTGTGTGGAGCTCAGGCAGTAGCGACGAGATTCTTATATGCCCGCTCTGGAACATCATCCTTCCGCGGAACATCGCTCGTTCCTCCAGTCGTTGGAAGGATTGAAGTGGTAATTGGGCTCGAAACAGTGACGATCAAGGTACGGAAATAGAGCGGGTGTAACGACAAGCACCATGCCAAGCCCGCAGTTCATGCTGAGTCATCGGCGCGTGCATCTTTGGCAGGTGTTGGTGGATGTTTCTTTCCTAATCGGTTTGTGCAACATCAGGCGTTCTCACAGAAACCACTCTCGAAACAGAGACTATGTTATCGAGTGCTAGTAGAGGTTCAAGCAAATGTCTTGAAGGCTGGCTCTGAAGAGATCATCTGCTCTGCCTCGGTCTGGGGGCTAGGAAAGAGTTGTTCAGCCATAGTCAAGTGAACGGTCTCAACGACCTGAGACGAAGAACGAAAATGAATGCTTCCGGCATTTCGTGTTTCTCGAGAAAGCATTGAAGCATATAGTGATTCATCCGTCGGTCGATGTTGTGAGATGCCGGCTGAGTCACGAATCCTTCGTTACCATTCTAAACCCCTCCACCGAGATGTAAGGTGAGTCACGGATGAGAAAGCCGACACAGCCGGATTATATTGCTCGGCCTATCTCGGATGTCCGGTCGTGTTGAGAATGATGTGTTAAAGTCTAGGATTCGCGTAGATGGGCGCATTGATCAATACAGATGCAAGGATTTGCTACGTGGGCACTTACTCCAAATTTGGAAGCGATGAGGTTGTCAGACTGAAGAGCATTCAAGCTAGGAAGTACCGATAGTGCTTGATAGATTGATAGAATAACAGCAGGCCTTCCTCCAAGATGAGCACTATACGGTACATACATTCAAGACTGATCAAAAGAAACCACATCCCCGCAGTGACTTCCACCAATCGCCCGACAAGAACAGAAGAACAATCTTGGAAATCCACCAAGCATCTTCGGAAGGTCGAGGAAGTTAACCGAGATCCTTCAAGAACTTCAAGGACTCTGGACTCAGTTCTTCTTCTGAGGATGTGGAACCGTCGGAGGATTCTTGGCTTCTCGAGCGAGCTGCCTTCTCCCTCTTCAGTTTCTTCCAGGAATCAACAACTCTCGTATTTTTTTCGTGTGTAAAACTCAAACTCTCAAGCTTGGGAGCATGGCGAAGTAGATTCTCAGCGATTTGCTTATAGGGAACGCGACCCTTGTGTCCTGGAATGACATTCCTTCCCAGTGTGAGATTTCGCAAGTTTGGAAATAAGCAGCCCTCAACCTCGGTTAAACCCAGCAGGTCCCAGGATCCTCGGAAGAATATATTCCTGAATCTGTGATTTCGCGATAGTCTGTTCAGCGTCTGGACTGTAAGGTCCATGCCTGAAAGCTGCCAGTTCAAGCTGTGTAGTCGCTGCAGACCAGCAAAAGCAGCCTCAAAGTCAGAGGCATCGCGAAAATGCACCAGATTTACGTCGTCAGTGTCTTCTTCTTCCACGGGCATGAGTACGAGGAACTCCAGTCTTCTCAAGGTGTTCAAGTTGCACAAATCCTCCTCGTTTAGGTATATGTTCTCTCCCTCGAATATTAGCGTCAAATCTCGGCAGTTCTTCATGTATTTGAGGTTCGAGAACATAGTCGTTCTCCTGGATTTACGGGTCCTGATCTGGAGTTTGACTTTCGACGCATAACGAATCGCTTTGGTGGCAGATTTTACGGCCTTTCCTTCAAGCATAAGATCAACCTGTTGTAGATTTTTGAAGAATGACGTCGCCTCGTCGAAAACGAAGTCGGGAATCTGCTGCCGATACAGATGTGAGGTGATTGATAACTTTTTGAGCGTCTCCATCCTCCCCAAGATCAAGAACAGATCCTTATCCATCAGTGGCCATCCGATACTGATTTTCAAGCTTTCCAGTGTCCTGGTACGAAAGAAGTCATTGAAGTCGTCAGGCGTGACATTTTCGTCGTGGATGTTGATCACATCAAGTTCAAAAGAGCGCAGCCAAGGACATTCAGATCTGATGGCGTTCAAGATATCCACGTTGAAATCTGTATACCAATCCCAGAAGGCTATCGAAACAATTGAAGGACACAGATATTGCTTGATCAAAGCGGGCGACGGACCAGACTCACAGCCGACTCGACCAACATGTAACGCTCTCCGCCGAGGGAATGAGAGCGCAGTAATGCTTGGTTTTTGTCCGAATTTGTCTCAGATCTTTATTGAGGTGAGCTTGGAAGTGTAGATGTGACGGCGTTCTGTTTCGATCTTGTTCATGTGTTCAAGCCCTGGGCCCCAACGCTCGAAACTCCAGAGTGTTCTTATAGCCGTTTCGAACCAGACACTATTAACCCGTGCGGCTGCTGCCAGAGTAGATCGATTTGAGCAGTTTTCGCAATCTTCGAGTTGGTCGCTTTCATCGTTCTGTTCTCCAAGGCATTCTAGAATCAGTGACAGAAGCTCAGGAGAGCTCAATACCTGCGCGGCTGCCATGATGAGTGCCTGAGTATGTGTGTTTGTCGTATCGTTTTCAGCAGTAGCGAAAATCCATGTTTAAAAAGCTCATGGTGGTTGCCATTGAGACGCATAGTGGTATGACGCCGATCCCTCCACTTGAAACCGCTTCGTACAGAACGCGACTCCATGGATCAACATGCTGACTTGAGATTTGATGAGATCAGAAAGAGAACTCGAAGAACCAGCAGTCACGGAGACGAACTTATTTCAGTGAATGAACAAATATTGACCAGGAGACATGGATCTCTCTGTCGGAAGTGTGGCCGAAGTTGGCTTGGCGGCCACAAATTTGTTTCTGGCATGATTTTCTTTTCTTTTTTCTTCTTTTTTTTTACCTTGACATCTGGGTGATTTTCGAGTTCAACCTCCCCATGTGCTGGAGGCAGTCACAGTATAGCTATAGAAATGCACAGTAGGTTCGTGTAGAATGTGTTCCCCACAGAGAGGACTATCTCAATGGCTAACCTCATACTCGAATTACTACTGTGCATTTCGATAGCTTGTGACAACACTTGTATGTTACTGGAGAAGGTGTTAGTGACTCTAGTTTCTAGCGTGCTTTGTCTGTCCAGTCTCTTTAATTCGTCCGTGTGCCCTCATCGTCAATTGCGACAGCTGATCGCCAACATTGGGACGAAAAGTGTAACGATCAAGGGCCACAAATCTGTCCAGGTTCGGCGCATGTCGATCAAGTATCTCAGCCATAAGCTGAGCAGTGGTCTCATTTACTTCACCCAAGAGGTTTCGATCGCTGACCGAGGACACCCAGGCGAACTTGAGGCTTGGAAATAGCGGATCGGGTATATCCCACCAAGCTGTTATGTCAATGGGACAGTACACGCGCAAATTCTCAAGTCTGGGACAAGATCGTCCGAGATCTTTCAAGGCCGAGGCTGGGCTGGGAATGTCCAGAGCGAACCAGATCAACAGATATTCCAAATTTGATAGAGTCGCGAAGATTTGCTTGAATTGATCGTTTGAGATTTCCCATTTGGGCATCGTTCTTTCTCTGTGTTTGATAGGCGCGGGACTAATCATGAGACTTTTCAAATTCTTTGGTAAGACCAGGAGCTCTTGTGGCGATAATTTGATACCAACAGCAACGTGGAGTTGGAGAAACTCTAGTGGCAGACCAACAAGTGCTTCGAGTGAGTGGGCATCACTATCTATTGAAAGCTCGAGTGAGAGCCGGGTCATCGAGCTAAATATTGTGGACAACATTGGCAAAGCTGGAACTCCAATATGGATTCTGAGCTTGCGTACCGATTCAAGTCGCGATTCTTGGAGCTGTCCCATCGTGTTTAGAGAAATCGCGCCATAAATCGTGAGATCCTCAAGACTGGTAATGTTACTGAGAGCTATAGTCGCTGCGAGGATTTCGTGCTCATCAAGAGGTGCAAGCATGAGATTTACGCGTCGTAATGTCTTGTTCATGGTAAAAAACTCAACAAGACCAGGTCGGTTGGACTTTGGCGACATCTGGGATATTTCTCGAAGTCGTGGGCAGTGTTTGTTGAGTCCTTCTAAGAAAGTGATAGGTGGCCAGTCCCTGAGGAGGAGCTTTTCCAAAGTTGGCTGTATGTATGGCCTGAGGTTAACATCTTGAGGCAGAGTAAAATCGGTAAACCGTAAGACGCGGAGCAGCTGGAAATCAAGGTCAAGATCGGTATCGCTATGATCAAAGCCGAAGTGGATCGTGAAATCGCAGATCTTGGAAGCGTATATCGCGCGACGTGAGGAGGATTTGATAGCCATCAAGGCCTTGAGGTCTGATTTAGCCCAGAGCAGTCGTGTTGCTTCATGAAACCATATCTTGTTGACACACGCCGCCGACCGTAGAGTCTTACGATCCTGTCCTAACCAGTTGAACACGCATGACAGGATTTCCGGTAAAGATAGTGCGGTTGAGGTCATCTGTTGCGGCGCACTCTGGATAGAGAGCGATTCCAGCTTGAGTGTGTCCATGGGCGTGCAGCTATGAAGATACACAGTAGTATAAGGAAGCGAGACGATATCCACTGAGAAGCGACAATTCTTCGGCTCTCGATGGAGTCACCTCTGATCTTAGAAACAATCGTGCCTTTTTATAGTGTAAATTGAGTACGATGGAAGTCACAGACTTTAGAACACAAGGAGGAAAGGTGTTATCTGCGAAGCGCCTCAACAAGCAACAGCGATCGATCCTACGAACAACCTTTATGAGTCAGGGACCGCGGAGTACAGGCCGTCTCCACATCGACTTCGTCCTATAAAAAAACTCAACTTCTGATGAGAACCACATTGATCCTGATGAAAGCAGCAAAAACAGAGTCACATTGCGTGAATTGATATGATAGCAAAACAAGCTGTGTAGGTACACGACCAAAACAAAAAGCAGATTCCGGTGCGGGGAATCGAACCCCGACCTCCTCGGTGAAAGCGAGAAATCCTAGCCGTTAGACCACACCGGATACACGTGATGTGCTGTATGTTATTTTTTACATAATATACTGCAAATGACGCGAGTAGATGTTATGCTCCTGACTCATCGTTTGTCAGGCATCAACTCGATATCACGACAGCATCAAGATGTGAACACCCCTCAAAAGACCACAATGGAGAGACACAAAACCATCACGCCTTTATCTCACCTTCCGCAAGACTAAACACACTATTCTCTCGCCGTATAAACAACGCGATCTCATTCTTCTCCCACCAAGGTTTCCACATCAAACAAATCTACACCTCAACCCTACCTTCCTCACACCTCTCGACCATCCACCTACGCTGTTCAGAACTCCACACCGCCTTCTCCGATCCCTGCGTAAAAGCAATCCTCTGCACCATAGGAGGAACCTCTGCAAACGAACTACTCCCTCATCTGGACTATGACTTGATTCGCCGACACCCCAAGATCTTTTGTGGATATTCTGATATTACGGTTTTGCATCATGCGATTTATGTGAACACGGGACTAAAGACGTTTTATGGGCCTGCTGTGATTCCAGAGTTTGGGGAAACCCCAGAGCCGGTGAGGTTTACTGCTGATCACTTCTTTGAGATGGTGATGGGAAGGGGTGGAAAGAGTGTACCGAGGTCTTTGGTGCATACTATGGAGTTCAAGGATTGGTTAGTTGGAGATGGGGATACCCAACCAAGGATGTTGGAGCCTGCGCCGAAGTGGAAATGGCTCAAGGCTGGAAAGATACAAGGCAGATTGTATGGTGGATGTCTTCCGTCTCTGGTTCAGCTTTGTGGGACTAAGTATTTGCCTGACTATACTGGACGGGTTCTCCTTTTGGAACTGCCAGAGGGCGACAAACCAGGACTTCCCTTCTCGCTTGACGCTGCACGGTCTGCGATGGCGGATCTGCGCAACGCTGAAATACTGGAGAAAGTGGCTGGTATTGTTCTAGGACGGCCGTATATGTATGACGAGAAGATGACTGCTGCATTTGAGAGGATGGTTTGCGACCAGTGTTATGGTATAGAGATTCCGATACTGGCGGGCGTTGATACCGGACACTCGGATCCCATGATTACTCTACCGTTGGATGCAATGGTGTCACTTGATTCAGAAGCTATGGAGCATGAGCAGTTTATGATTTTGGAAGAGGCGGCTGTCAAGACATGAATTTGAGATAGCCAACAATATCGCCCACGGCAACTTGAAAATCAATCAGTCTGAAGGCCTCGAGCCCTCAAGGAAGTTGTTGTGCATGCAGGTACTTAGCAATATCATATCAAGGTAGCCAATGGATGGCGTGCAGATCAACACGTCAATGCTGCAATGCGAGGTTGCCGACTGGACAGGTCTTCTCCACCAGCAAGTCAGACAGCAGAGTACAACAGCATGCGCGAATATCAAGCGGATGATTATGGCGAGAAATTGTGTTTGTTTTGCGACATGGCGCGTGATGAGTGGTGGCGGTTGCGTGCTTGACGTGGTTACCAGAGCGGCAGACAGGGTCTCTGTGCTTGTGAAGAAGAAAAGACTTGGATCACGAACACATGCGGCTTTAGTGGAAGAGGCTTCAAGGCATGGAAATTCAGGAGAACAAATTGTTTCAAACAACAAGATGGATGATTAGGCAGCAGGCAGCAAGTCGGAAGGTACAACGAATAGGAAAGGTCGCCGAAGGTCGGTCGGGTGCAGTTGCTGTGTCAAATCCGGGGAAGGGACGAGGGACGATGGATGATCAGTGTCGATGGTTTGAGCTATGAGTCGTCGAGGCGATAAGGAATTGCTCATTCGACCCTCCAACTCGTGTGTCCGTCTCTCTTTCTCTTTTCGTTTCTGCTTGTCGTCAACTGCACTTGGGACAGAGCTTGTGTATCAGCCAGTCAGATAGCGCGGGGACCTGTTTGGAGCTTTGTCCAGCTAGCGGGTTGTCGAGTCACAAGCTGCATAGAGCACACGGCGATAAGGGACTGCGACCACCTTCACCACCACAAAACCCTGTCAGGTTCACTCGACCTTGATTTACATCGCTCATCCAAGACTCAGCCTGCCATCCGCCCCGGTCACCATGCAGCCATAGTCAACCATCGCCGTCCACCTCATCGTCGTCCACAACTGCCCTACCATCGACCTCCGCCGAGCCGCCATCAAGGTTCAACACCTGCCGACTGTCACTATGATGGATCGCTTGCCCATCAACACCACACCCATCTAGTATATACCCTGCATCCGACTTCCTTTGTACAAATCCGGCCTCCTATACCATGCACCAACATCCACGCCCCTCGACGAGGGCTCAACCCCCGGCTCCAATGCCATCACCCAACCCCTCCAGACAATCCAACCCGAGAGACTCCATGTCAAACCGGACCTATTCCAGCGAGGATCTATCGTCGGGCAGCCAGCCTGTTCGTTCGTCCGACGGCAAGGAGCAGACTTCAAAAGATAGGGCCAACTTGGTTGTTCAGGTGCGTCGCGACACAGACATCCCAAATCCTCCACCCCATGCTGATACCATACCACAGCACTTCTTCACCAAAGCCGCTCTTATCATCTGCTCATCCCGAGTCAGTCTACCCCCTGCCATGTCCAAGACTGGTGAAGCAAAGATCGATAGATGGGTATGTAATCTCTCCTCAGCCTATATACCCCTGCAGCTGCCGAATACTCCCTTGACCACCGCAGTAATCCCATACTGTTGAAGAGAGACATTTGTGTCTCGGCTGGCCTTGTGCGATCATGAACCTGGCGGCTACATTACTGCCAGGCACTCTTGCTTCCTAGAGTCTCTGTTGTCTTTGTCAAGTGTCATTCTAGAACACACTCCAACCAAAGACAATCTTGCATCCCCTCTGCCGTTTTGTCTTGCTCCATCTGTATCGCATCGAGCACTGTAACCATGTCTGACCCAAATCCAGTTCAATACCTTGATAGAGGAAACAGACATGTTGAACCAAGACTTGCAAGAGTGGAGGTCTATGGATGCAACTGTAGAAAGACCCGCTCCATTGGTGATCGATGTTTACCTCGACACTGCCCAACTCGCCCCCAACCAGACTCTGGTCGCTATAGATGAAGAAGGCAAACCGTGGGATGTGAGCGAGACTCTGAGAAGACTCGAAGCTTCAGCTCCAACGCCTCAAAATCACACCCTCTCCACTTTTGTATACGAAAGATGGACCATCAGCCTGGACGACGCTTCATCAGTGTCTCCGGCTACCCTCAATGAACCTGCCCCTAGCTTTTATAAAAAGGGTGTCATCACATGCAGAGCACTCTGCACCTACGCCCGATTACTTCCGGCGTGGAAGCTCAGAACTCGTCTTGGAAAGCAAGCTGCGACTGGTCCAGCCACCTTGCGACCCAAGTATCGTGTCTCAGACGGATCACTCGCCGAGAAATCACGAGTAGACACTTTGAGCTGTTCCATCTTCCCTTCAGACAAACGCCCAACTGAAACGTATCGCTTCTCGCCTCTACATTGCCCTTTGGGATCTCTAAACATCTCGGTCACCTACCGCAAGAACCTTGATCTGCAAGTCGAACTTTCTGAACGTCTGATTAGTGCCAGAATGGCCGGTCATGAACGCCCCGACAGTCGTCTTTCAGGCGAATCGAGCAGAGAAAGAACTTCGATGGATCAGGAGCGCCCTTCTTTGCGTTCACAGCCATCTAAGTATTCTTCGTCCTTCCAGCGTACCACTCAAAGAAGCGCGAACATGGGATCATCTCCTCGAACTAGCACTCTTCGTGAGCCTGCCGATCGACCGTTATCAGCACAAGCGATTGAGGAACGCGAAACTTCACAGCCATCGCCCTCGTCACAGCAGGATGAACAACTTCGTCGCTACTCATCACAGAGTCTAAGAGATCGGGAAACGTCTCGCTTCACTCCCTCATCCTTGAGAGATCCGAACGCCTTCCAGCGTAGACCGTCTGTGTCGTTCCAACCCTTTAAGGCTGGCTCTTTGTCATCATCACCCGCAGCTGGTAACTTCCTGTCCAGTTCGCCGAGCAGTTCCGTCGGTCGAAGCGCAGGCAATCCATTACTTGCACACGCTAGAAAGTCGTCCTTGTCGACACTGCCCCAAATGGCTTTGCGCAATCCTGGTGCTGTGGCCGAGACAGCTGTCGGCTCTTCAGCATCAAGCTCACCAAAACCTGCTCCTATCCAGAGATACTCGTCGAGCTTCAGCAATAGAAGAGCACGATTCCCTTCAGTGTCCAGCAGTAGAGTTGAGGAAGACAACAACAGCAGCGGCAGAGCTAGTGTTTCGTCTACTAACCGTGAATCGAGCACGCTTCAGGAGGGCGAAGGAGGTACCAGCTCAGGCTCAGTACAAGCTGACGAGGACAACATTGCCGACTTCCTCAAGTTGCTCGACAGGAACAAGGGTTTATCGAGTCTCAACAAGACTGATAAAGCTTCCTTGAACGCCAACTCGCAACGCACTGCTGCGCAGTTCTCCAAGTTCTCGCGTATGAAGGATTCAACAACCCAACTTTCTGAGTCCATGCAGTCGTCAACGATGTTGCATAGATCTTCCAGTACGTCAAGTCGACAGTTGCAGAATGTCCCAGGTATGAGTCCAGGTTTGATTTCGACTTCGTCTTCGCCTGGTAAACCCATCTCGCCACACACACCACACATACCCGCCATTCCCTCACGATTGAGCAACAACAGTATCACGGCAGACTACACACGTGATCGCAGTCGCAGTCGTCTCTCTGGCACACACATCCAACCATCTGGTGATGGAGCAAGAGATGTATCTTCCCATCCACCAACACGAGGCTCAGGTACACCCCTGTCCACAGCCATCGACATTCCAACATCCCCTCGCACGTTCGTCTCTAATCGTCGCTCGTCGTCTACAACACAGCAAGCACGTGCAAGAGGAGTTACGAATGTCGAGGAACAGGATGCGTATGGCATGCGCTCTGCAAGTATGCCCGTTGCTGAAGGTGGCCGAAGCGAGCTTAGTCTCTCTGAGTTGCTCTCTCAAGGAGAAAGTGGAATTGGCGGATCAGGTGGTGTAGGAGGCAGCAGCAGACGCCGTAACCGTGAAGGTTCTGGTACTGTGGATGACGACGAGCCCTTGCTTTTTGCTTTGGCTGACTGATTGTCTTTTCAACCTCCCCCTGCTTGATTGATTGTCAAGCTGTTTGCCTTGTTTCCATTCACCACTCTGCATTCACAAACACAACGAAAAATCTCCCCTCCTTCTGTTTTTGTTTGCTTTTTTTACTCTTCTGATCGACTTGCTTTGGTTTGCGAGTTGGTTTCTGTTCAATTTGGGTTTTCCTGTTTAATGCATGGAAAGGATAGGATAGCGTGGCGCTGGGGTTTGTGCTTTTTACTCTAGCTTAGTATTAGGATTACAGATTGAGAAGAGAGAATTAAGCAGATGAAATGGAATGCTTGCTGAAGATTAGTTCACAGCTCAAACGCAGATACTTGTATACATCTCATCGTGTATCAATGTCGTATTTCCAGATCTTGTCGTGACTGTACTGAAAGAGATGATCATGAGAAATGGTCCGATCTCGGCCCGTAAAGCCTGAAGACCTCATGAGGTTGAGCGTTTCAGATGATCTTGCCTACTGTACCACTTTAGCAACAAAAAAACAGTCACGTCGTTTCCTCTGGTGACTCTATCATTCCTACTCTCCTGAAGCGATCGAAAAGGAATCATCTCCAAGCTATCAATCTTATTCTTGGAGTCTACAAAACTGGGGTCAACCAAGAATATATCTGGCCAACAAGCTTCTCCTCTCACACACACCACCACTTCCAAGTAATCATCACACGAAACACCCTTTTGCATCGTCGAAACCAACCACTCCGGAAAGGAAGAAAAAAAAACAATGTCTTCAAACACAGGAATTTCTCCCCACGCTACAGCTTTCATCCACTCCTACGCCACAGCAACCGCCCTAGGCGCAACCTCCAAACCCTCCGACCTCCAAGCCTGCGCAACAGCAATGTCGTCTCACTACCTTCCAAACCTGATTTCTTTTACTCTGGGCACAAACACCACCGTTGCAACCTGCGAGGAAGCTGCAAAAGGCACTTTGACGCATCTGCAAAAACTGGTGCAAGCAGGGGTGGGTGCAGATATCCGACTCATACGCTTGGCGGTCAAAGAAATAGGAGAGTTTTCTGCTGCAGTGTTTGTGACTTGGGAATTGGTTGTTGGGGGGTATAGTATTGCTGATGAGGAAAAAGAGAGATCCAAAGCCAAAGGAAAGGAGGCAGGGGCAGGGGCAGGGGCAGGGGCAATAAGGAAAGCAAAAGGATGGAGGTGGAGGAATTGTTATGGGTATAGAAGGATGAGTAGAGAGGTTGATGGTGAGGAAGTGGTTGATAAGGAAGGTTTTGAGTATATCGTTAGTGATGAAGAGGTGGGTGAGTTGATTAAGAGGGTGCCTAGGTATTTTGAGTCGTAGAGAGGGAAAAGCAGAGGTATGAGGGCTATGAATTTCTGTATGGTTGCCTCACTTCGCATATGCAGTCAAGTTTTGTGGATCTTGGGATGTCTGAATCTTCAGTTTTTATGCTAATACATGGTATCTCCTTTTTGTTGTTGTTCAGATCGAAAAACATCTAATCATCACCACCACCCATCTGACCACCTGCTGTCGCAGCCTTCTTAGCACCACAGATATCGTCAACTCTGAGCAACAAGCAAGCCGACTCAACAGCAGTCTTGATACTCTGCAGCTTGACAGCCTGAGGCTCCCAAACACCAAGTTTGTGCATGTCACAGATCTTGCCGGCATCACCGTCAATACCCCAGCTGCTGTTGTCGTTTGACTCGGCGTGCTTTGCGCGAAGCTGGGTCAAGACACGAATGGGCGAGTTGCCAGAGTTTTGGATCAGGGTGCGGGGAATGACTTCCATGGCTTCGGCAATGGCGCGGTATGGCCATTGAGCTACACCTTCGACACCCTTGGCAAGCTGTGACAATCGTACGCTGACGGCCATCTCGGTGGCACCACCGCCAGGAGAGAGGTAAGGGTGGAAGACGACGTTACGAGCAACACCCATAGCATCTTGGAGGTTACGCTCAATCTCGTTGAGAATGTCTTTTGAAGGACCGCGAAGCAGGATTGTGCAGGCCTTGGGGTTTTGGCACTTTGTGAGGAAGGTGAAGTATTCGTCGCCAATCTTCTCAATCTCGAAGAGACCGCACTGGGTACCGACGTCTGATTCGGTGAGATCCTGAACGGTGTTGACAATGGTGGCACCAGTAGCGCGAGCGATACGGTTGTTGTCGGTCTTGCGGACACGGCGGAGAGCGGTGATGTTGTGCTTCATGAGGAAGTGCTGGGCAAGATCTGAAACACCCTTCTCGGTGATGACAAGATCAGGCTTGACAGCGATGATGGCGTCGCACATTTGCTTGACCTGCTCCTCCTCGATTTGCAGAATGCGGTTCCAATCCTCCTCCTTTGTGATCTCAATGTTTGTTTGCGACTCTCCCTTCTTGTACTCGAGTGTGCAGTCAAGCAAAACGATACGGGGGTTCTCAATGCGCCTCCTCATCTTGGGGTGGGTAATGTCCTTGTTGAGCATGACTCCGGTCAAAACTCTGCTGTCCTCGATCTCACCTCCAGGAATCTTCTCGACACGAGCATAACGCTTGATGTCGACCTCTTGCTTACCACCGTTGTCGCTGTAGGAGACGGTGCGCACAGCAGTCAAGGCCAGGTTGCACATCATGTCGGACCATCTTGAAACGAATTTTGTGCCGATAGAGGAAGAGATGAGCTTGTACATTTGCTCGTCGTCCGAAGTGTCGACGGGAACCGAGACGTCTTGAATGACTTGAAGGGCATCGCTGAGGGCGCGCTTGAATGCTTGAATGATGACGACGGGGTGGATGTTACGCTCGAGTTGAGGGAGGGAGAGAGCGAGAATTTCACCAGCAAGGATGATGACTGATGTGGTGCCGTCGCCGACTTCCTCGTCCTGTGTTCTAGCCAGCTCGATCATGCTCTTTGCGGCAGGGTGGGCGACTTCAATTTCTCTCAGAATGGCGTGGCCGTCGTTGGTGAGGACGATACCACCCATAGGGTCGAGCAGCATCTTCAACATGGCCTTGGGACCCAGACATGATCGGATAATGTCTGCGACGCTGCAAATTGTCAGATGGGCGCAGGTAAGGAGGTGAGTTGTTTAAGCGTACGTTTTCGCGGCGGTGATGTTGGACAGTTGGGCTTTGCGACCGAATTGGCGCTCACCACTGTTGGTGTCTGGGATGGGCTATCAGTATATACAGCAGACAGAACAAGCATGTAGAAGCTCACTCATGACCACAACGGGGGCCTGCATCTTGACTGTCTTGTTGCTGGACCAAGATCCAAGCTAGGAGCTGTATTCTGGTATAGACTTTTCTGAAGAAGCTCTGACGTGGTGCAGAGTCGACTGTAGTGTTGTGTCGTCGAGTGATGGCAGCGGACTGTGTATTCGGGCCCTTGACCAGCAATTGCGCGCGCCTCAACTTTTGGAGAAGTTCCATCGGCAACAAACGCCAAGCGCTCGGAGGTGTCTTTGTGCAGTGGCATAATTTATGGAGAGGATTGTGCAGCTGACACAACTATGCTCGTGCTCAATCACAACTTCTGGCCAGCGAAAGTCCGCGCAAGGCCGTCCCTGTTCTAACCCGGATACGGCAATGTGGGTCCAGCCATGGTCCAATTGAACAGTTGCTTGGCGCATGTTTAGCTTCTACCTTTGTCGAAGTCGTTGTTGCCCGGCTAGAAAGCTGATCGTAAGGGTCCAGTCGCAAGGCTTCTCGGAAGGGAAACCACAAGACAAGCTCTTTCTCGCTCCTCAAGAAGACGTCTCTTCCCTCCTTCCACCACATCTCACTTCTCCCCTTTCCTCTCCCTCCGACACTTCCCTCTGCCCATCTTTTACTCTACTTCGTCTCACACGACTATATCCACCACTTCACCTCATCGACTCGACGTCATTTAATCAATCTTCCACTTTCTCCATCTTATCATCGCCGTCGCGTCTTCCCGGCTTCGCGACGCGACAAGCTTCAATAACCAATTCGACACCACTGTCGATTTTCACACATCGCACCCTTCTTTGTGCATTGACTGCTCAAACGTTGTAGCATTCTGATTTAGCAAACAGTCTTTACTACCCACCCTTCACAATGTCTTCCTTCTACGCTTCGTCGCCTACCGTCGTCCTTCCTGCTCCTTCGGCGCAATACTTCCCTCACTCGCAATTACACAAGACACCTACTACTATGGGCAACAACACCTTCTTCAAGCAGACTGCTCCCCCTACACAATCCCTACCTTCTGCCGCTGGACGCAAACGCTCTCGCGACGATGATGACGACGACGAGGTCACTCTGGCTGCTCCTGTGACCACTCCACCAATCAACCCTGGAGAACCCGTCTATGGTCCTGGAATGACTCTGCTTAACAATCCTTATGGTCAATCCTCTACTGGTTCCTGGGTTGAAAATACCTGGGTCGAAACACCCCAAGTCAGTCCTGTAGCCACCCAAACGTCCAGACCCGCCATGCCCAGTCGCAAATCCCAACGTCTCGCTCCCTCAGGTCCTGAATCAAACGACATTGCTCTGACCATCGAGGCATCCGCTCACCGTCGCACTGCATCAGTCGAACCTCTGATTGACGAGGTCACGCGCCTTCTTGGTATCTCGTGGATGCGTCTCGATGCCAGCGAAGCACTTCAGATCTCGGCAAAAGCCTACACAAGATGGGTTCGCAGACACTATCCTGGCCTTGCCGATATCGAGCTGTGGTTCGAGAACTCTTCCATCTCTGGTTACCTTGGTGTCGCGACCAACAAAGCTTCTGGCCAAAAAGTCTTTCTGCTTTGGAGCAATGATCTCAAGCAAGCTGTTCTCGTTACCAAGGATTCAAACGAGCTGGTCTCGAAACTCATGTCTCCTCAAACAATCATCAGCTCGGCGACAGAGTCCATGTTTGCCAGTGACGAGCCTGTTGCCGACGACTCATCAGACAAAGGCTCACCAAGCCCGATCTTTGCTATTCCTTCCGTTGTTCCTCAAGCCTCGGCTGCGATGGACATTGACTAGACACGATTCGTCATATTGCTTTTTGGCGTTCGATCATGGGTCATCTGAGGGAATGAAATGGAATGGAAGGATCGACTGGAATTGCTAGGAGCTGGTATGCTTGGGACTGGCTTCACAGGAGATTTGGGGTGCTACGACATGCGCCGTGACGTTGCGACTTTACTTCTCGCTTCTTCGAGAGCGAAAGAACTGACTATTTTTTGACGTTGTACTTTAGCCAAACAGGTGCATTTTATTTATCCTGCTCGCTTTGCTTCTTATATATCAATCGCTTCGACAACAAGCCAATCGTTCACGATTTCCAAATCATTCATTCGTCCTCCAAAATAATGCGATTTCTGTTGTGTGCTATTGCCTTAGGCTAGTTTGAATGCAAGACATCCGTACAATCATGATCTATACTCTTCATCCCGTGTGCTCGTCAAACAATCTGACAGCGGCGATGACCAGCAACCAAGCGGTTCTTGGCGGGCAGAAAGGTATAGTCAAGTGACTAGCCATGGACTAGCAGCTTCTCGCCCTGATGCATTTCGGAGTAGCAGGTCGCTGGTCACTGACTTTGGGAAAAAGTTCCTGCTCTCAGCTCGAGGAGCAGGATACTAGCCGAATTCTTGAAAGACTCCAGCTGTGGAGAAAAAGAGTGGTGGTGGGGTCCGCAAGTCGAGATTCGCTGGTTCTAGAGGCATGGAAATGATGCATTGGAAATTGCTCTCGGTTCGATTGCTAGATCTCGGCAATAGAGGTTCCCAGTAGTTCTTTTGAGAGGGTCTGCTCTCTCAGCCTCTCAATCGATCAATTCGTCTTTGCCCAGCATTGCGGCCATGGGATCATTACCAGCGTTCCTTTTCCTCCTGTACTCGTCCAGTTCTTCTTCCGTCACGCCATCTCTTATCTCATCGAGTTTTCGTTTTCTGTCTTCTGATCCTTTGGTGCTTTGGTCGTCTAGTCTGGCTTTCTCGGCTCTGTCCGGTGCATTAGGGACGTGTTCTGCGTTCCTCTCTTCTTCCTTCCAAGCGATTGATTTTGGGATTTCTGTTGCATTGTTGGATTCCAAAGCTTCTGGGTTGTTGTTTTCGAGGAGAGTGCCGGAAGATAGCTTTTCGGCGTTTGAGGAAGCGAGTTTTCCTGCTTCGCCTACACAATAGCTGTTTTTGATTGTTGAGTGACAGCACGTGTAACCCCAGGTAAAGTTTTTCCACCATGAGCCAAAGACTGAGGTGTGGTTGTTGAGCAAGACATCTTCTGCATACATTGATTTTTCCTTTTTCTCGGGCAGGCCTTTGATTCTGCCTCTCTCGTCGTACTCGACAAAGACTTCGTTTTCTGTGATCGCGGCGTGTTTGAGCGGGTCGGGAGCTAGATGTTCTTGTCCTCCGTATTTTGCTAGTAGGGCTTTGCGGGTGGCTTCTTTTTTCGCTGCTGCTTCTTGTGCTTCTTTTTTGCGGTAGTGTTCGCCTGCTGTTGGGTTGGCTTGCAGATGGACATTGTTGCTACCGCTGGATTCTGCGGTCTCCCAGGCGTAGCGCTGGGCTCTTGCGAATTCTGCTGCATCGCCTGAAGCACGTTGGAATTCACCTTCTGCGTCGTCGATCAGAGTGCGGGTTTTTGGATCGTATTTTGCAGATTCGAGGTCGAGGTTTTTGAGGTAGCCTGCTGTGTCTTCTCGCAGACGCAGGTTTCGTGATGAGTTTGGCTGTTTGCGACCCATGTCTGTTTCTTCTTCGTATTTGTCTCCATCTTCTGCTTTGGTGGCTTCGTCGTCTTCGTCGCCCTCAGGTATTCCAGCGGCCTTGCGTTTGGCATCCTTGATAGCTTGCAGATCATTGTATTCGTCAACGACTTCTTGGTATGCGCGTGCATCGTAGCCACTCCATCGATCTCGTTTCGCTTCCCAACCCATATTGATATCCTGCCCAGCCTCATCTGCCTTGATATCCCTCCCCGTAAACTTTGCGCCTACTTTCCGTTGACGATACAGACAATCCTTCTTTTGATGACCCATAGCGCCACAATTCTCACAAGCACCTTTGCGATATTTTGTAGCTGTTGCAGCGCCAGCGCGTTGGCCCCTGGTGTACCATTTCTGAGTCGCGAGGGATTCGTCTTTTTGGGCTTGCAGACGTTGATGTTCGAGGTAGTCTTCTTGCGAGGCGGTTGCGTCGTCGATGTAGAAGGGTTTCTTGGAGATGAAGGAGGGGATGTATTCGTTGCGTTCGTTTTTGCCCTGTGGCTCGGTGGGTTTCTTGGGAGGTGGCGGCGGCGGCATTTCGAAAGTTGTTTGATTTATTGAGGATGTAGAGATCCAGAAGTTGTTGCGATTTCGAGGTTGTTCTGTCTGGAAGGATGACGATGGAATATGGATGCCAAGACATTGGAGGTGCTCCTTCTTCCTGACAGTGAGCTCTCTACCACCATCACCGAACGCCATCGCGCAAGATCGTCCTTATAAAGAGTTTCAGCTTGTCGTGCCGTCATGAGTTAGTACACTTCATTCATCCTTGTTCTAAAATTACTGGCCAACAAAAAACTTCCACTTTATCGCGGGCTGAATTCAACATTGTGGCCATTGAGAGACCAATCGTATTCTTCATCCTAGTCCCACCACTTTTTCGATATGTTACTTGCTCTCAAACATTCTTGGCGTTCACTACTCGCGGTGCAATCTTCCGGTCTTCAATCAATCCAATCAAGTCGCTGTACTCGATATGCTTCATCAAAGAGAAACGTTCGTTTTGTCACAAAGAATCTGTCCGCTTTGTCCTCAATTAACATTTCCAAATTCGGCCACATCCGGATGCGGTCAGTGGGACAGGTCAGTCTGATAAACAATCTTCAATGACATACCTTTTCACAGAAAGATCATGGAACTACATACTTTTATCTGGCAGGATACTCGCATGCACCTCTGTCATCCTTCCTCAAATATCCCTCGATAATCGCTATGGTGAGAACAGGAGAAGACGATCGTAGCGGCTTGCCACAAGAGGACGCTTGGTTGGGAGGTGTTCATATAGGTGAAGGAACCTTTGGCCAGGTGCACTGCTGGCTCAAGGTCGACCAAAACCAGAATATTGTCGACCGCATGGTTATCAAAGATCTCCATTGTTCAGATGACATCAAGGAGCCACCAGCTTACCAGGGAATATACGAAGAACTTGTGCGAAAGGGAATGGATTTTGGCATCAACCCTGACAGACCGGGTCGAGCGACAATCGACGAAAGATTTCTCAGGGAGGCGTATTTACAAGGTCTTCTGACCAACAACAACAATCCCTTCTCGGCTACCACTGTTCCACTTCGAGGGTTCAAGAGAGGTCATCTCCCCGACAAGATTGTCCCGAAAAAAGATGGTGGTCAAGTCATAAAAACTCACTGGCGCATTTACATGGATTTTCTGCACGCAGGCGACCTCAAGACATTGATTGAAAAGCATAGTGACGCCGACAGGAATGGCAGGCAGACTCCAATACCTGAGCCGTACATCTGGTGGGTCTTCGCTTGTATTGCCGAAGCTTTACTTCGACTGGAAAGTGATGTACAAGCCAGACCCAATGCACGTCAAGAACAAGACGAAGTCATCGCATTGGTGGACATGAAACCAGCAAATATCCTGCTGGAAGACAGGCGAGGCGATCAGTATCCAGTCTACCCGAAACCTTTGCTTTCTGATCTAGGCGCATCCCACATCCTCTACAAGGAAGATCCGCTGCAAGAACAACATGTCAAAGGCAGTTACTTCCACGGAGCCTCACCAGGCTTTTTCGCTCCCGAAATGCGATGTGACACTAGATGGGGTTGGCTACAGGAGATAAAGAAGCCTCTATACTCTTGGACCAATATTTGGCAAGCCGGACGAACTATCGAGTGTATGATGCGGCTGAAAACAAAGTTGGATCACGAAAAGACTTCGTTGATTTGTGATGCTGAGTCATGCATCAAAGACGAACCGCCCGTAATCGAGGGTTCTCCTAATTTCAGGTACAGTGAGGACCTCATCGATCTTGTCTGGCGTTGTCAGCGCTTAGATCCAGAGCAGAGGCCTACTCCAGCCGAACTGCTTGGGCTGATCCGATCGCGCGCATCCAAACACAATCGTGGCATGGATGAATGGGGTAACGCCGCTTGGATTCAGAGACGAGAAGCGACACCACAACCCAAAACCTACACCGTAGTGGCCACAAGCTCGGCAAGCACCAACGTGGATTTCCTCGATGGGTATCCACCCGACTGGGCTGAGAGATATCGCCAACTAGATGTGAGATTACCTAAAGGATGCGATCTTGCCTTCTATGGCTATAGAGATCCTGCCAGACTTAACACTAGAGCTAGGATTCCTCCGAGAAAGCCAGAAGATCCGTTGGCGGGTGTGAAATTCTGATACTTCTGCAGTCGATAGATATCCCGCTTGATCGGTATATGCTTTTAGTATTTAGGTAGTGATGAACTGCACGCTGCCGTCCGGCTGTTCGGCGCGCTCTCAATGTCTTTAGATGGAGTTTCGAACCAGTTTTTGTGTTGTTATCTCAACTATCACTCTCTGTCACCGTGGGAGGATGCGAATAACGACCTCTACGAGACACAATGATACCTTTGCATGATGACGCGCAAGCAAATCCACATATTCACCCTGAGGTGCATATGCAGTAGTTGGAAAGTTGTGCTCGAAGCCCAGCACGTTTTCGTCTTTTGCCTTCTTGTTCGTGGTTGAGGAATCCTCGCGTGTGGTTTTTCCATTAGGTTATAACGGAGGGCATAGAATGGATGCAAGCTTTCAGGGTTCGGAGGCGGAGGTAGGGGTACTGTGGTTGTGATGGTAACTGGGCCCCCGGTATAACATTCGAAGCAGTATGATAGACGTTACAAATAGCGCAATTCAACCTTGAAAACAGGTGGAGCTTTGGATTATTTCTCGACTCAATCGACAAGCAACCAGAGCACGCAGCTGTCTCCTACAAAAGTGTTAATGGCTGGGTTCTGCCGAACATCCATGAGTGCTTCCAATCCTCAGGGTGTCATTACCGTGACCGCCAACCAGCGTGCCGGCAGCCGAGCCCCCATCGAAGCTTCCGCAGTGGCAGGATAAGCATCTCTACAGGAAACGCTCCAATTGGCTCGGCGGTGAGTTCACGAGGAAGATCGTCTCAACTGCAGATCGCAGGATCATTTTCCATAAAGTTGGTCGCGTGCCCTCTCGAGGACGGCCTTCCCTTTCCTTGCATCGCTTCCCGTCTTGAACTATCAAGAAAATCACAAATCTTATGTTTCTTACCACCTGTATCTTTTCATAACCACTTCTATCTGCCATTGCGACCTCAGATTGTTGCTTCGTGTTCCTGACCATCGATATTCGCGACCTGGATCCACCAACGCGGTAAACTCATCAAACACCCAAAGCGACAACACGACTGCCCATTGCGACTCCGAGCACTCAGATTGGCTTAACTCGAAACCATGGAACGACCATTAAGCACCGAAAAACAATCTAGTGGTGTCAACCCAGAGATTGCACCTGTCCAAGAGCACCCATCCACTTCGTACGAAGGCAATCCTCCGACTACTTACGAGGACACTGAGAAAACTAGATGGGAACGTCTTTGGCCAGTCATCGCTTGCGGTGCTGGTCTCTTCAGTGACGGTTACCTGAATGGTGTTATCGGATTTGTCTCTACCATGCTCGGAAAGATCTATCCCGTTGCCTATGCTTCTTCGCCCGCCCAACGCAACGTTTCATCCATCACCTTTGCTGGAACTGTGGTTGGTGTAAGTACTGTAGGATCTCGTGTACAAATCTTGTTCTGACAAATGCTTTAGATATTGATATTCGGTTATACTTCTGATCACTACTCGCGAAAGTGGAGTTTTTTTGCCAGTACTGTTATCCTGATCCTCTTCGCTGCACTCAGCGCAGGCAGCTATGGAGCTGGTGGTAGTAGCTCTGGTCTTTTCGCTGCTCTGACCGCATGGCGTTTTCTGCTGGGTATTGGAATCGGTGGTGAATACCCTGCAGGCAGTGTAGGCTGTGCCGAAAGTACTGGAGAACTCAAGAGTGGCACCAGAAATAGGTGGTTCATTCTTTTCACAAATGTTCAGATCGATATTGGATTCGTGGTTTCTGCGCTGGTGCCCATGATTGTGGTATGTTGTTGACTTTCATCTTCTTTACACGTTGTTGTTAACCCTTCATGTTGTAGGTTCTCTGCACAGGAGAAGATCACCTCCGCGCCGCCTGGCGCATCTGTCTGGGTCTTGGTGTTATCCCTCCTCTCTCCCTTCTATACCTCCGTCTGAAGCTCAACGAGCCCGAGGCCTATCGTCGTGAGACTATGGCCAAAGCAAAGACACCTTGGCTCTTAGTCTTGAAGTTCTACTGGTGGCGATTGACCATTGTCTCTCTGATTTGGTTCATCTATGACTTCTCGGGCTACTCTTTCTCGCTGTTCAGTTCGACCATCGTGGACAACCTTCTCCGCGACAATTCTGCGCTTTGGAAGACTTTCGGCTGGACTACTTTAATCTATCTCTTCTACCTCCCAGGCTGTATTGGTGGCTCCTTTGTCAGTGACTGGCTGGGTCCCAAGTTGACTTTGGGCATTGGTGTTCTTGCTCAAGGCATCGTCGGATTCATTATGGCTGGCGTGTACAGCTATCTCGCCCGACCTTCCAACGTCGCTGGTTTCGTAATCGTCTACGGCGTCTTCCTTGCCCTTGGAGAGTAAGTCATCAAAGTCTAGGACATCCGAAAAATGATGCTAATCACATTCAGGTTCGGACCCGGCGACAACATCGGTCTGATCGCCTCCAAATCCTGCGCCACCGCCGTCAGAGGCCAATACTATGGTATCGCAGCTGCAATCGGCAAGATCGGTGCTTTTGTGGGCGATCAAGTGTTAGCTATCTTGTACGATCGCTATAAGGACACTGATATAGTCAAGGCCGGCCAGTATCCCTTCTTTGTGTCGAGCGCGTTGTGCATCTTGAGCGCCTTCATTGCGTTCTTCTTGTTGCCTCATATTGGTCAGGACACTATCGATGAGGAAGACCAAAAGTTCAGAGCCTATCTGGCGGAGCATGGATACGATATCAGTCAGATGGGTGTGCAGCAGGAGAGTGCTGACCACATTGTTGGACAGTCTGAGGTCGAGGGTAATGAGGAAATGTCTGAAAGGATGGTCAAGGCATGAGAGGATAGAACCATGAGAGATCGTTGATGAATGAAAAGTTTATAATTTTTTCTATGCACAAGCATGCTCGAGACGGATTCGTGGAAGAGTCTGATGAAGTCGTGGGACCCAATCTCCTCAAGCAGCGCACAACTCAAAGTTGCTGGCTTGCCAGACTATGCAATTCTGACACCAAATGATCATTTCATCGAACATTCATCGAGTTTTTGACTCGTTATCATCGTTATGAGATATGGCCAGGGTGCCAGCGACACAAAAAAGTAGATGCCAAGACTCGAATTCGCCGACGATCATTCCTCAACACCTTCAGCTGCTCTTTCCAACTCTTGCAGAATCGTTATTGCAATCGTGTATCTTCAATCATCACATCATTTGTTGAAGCTGCAGAAACACACGCGGTAAACCGAATGTAACGAACGACTTTTTGTATTTGTTCGGTATGATAGGGATACTTGCATTTGCACCGCGCAAGTTCGTTCCTGTGACGCGATTATGACCATCTTTTTCACAGCGACCGAATCCTTCCACATATGGCTACAATAGGGCTGCCTATGCCCTAGGCAGTACAGCTGACCATATTTGACCGAAATCAGCCCTTTTTCATGAATTTCTGCCTTTCTTCACTGGATAACTATGCACGCGAACGGATAGTATTTGTTGACGGCCAACGATACACGTCGAGAAGAGCGAGTAAACATTGTCTGGACAGCAAGTGATTTTGCGCACAAGCTTTGCCAACGAGCACGGATATGCCCGACCAAGACTCATCCGATCACGGTCGCGATCACAGTGAAGCCACGCTGAAAGAGGCGCCGACGAACCGAAGCAGACACTCGAGAAGAAGTGTTGACACCACACAATCGAACAATTCTGGTTCTCATGGTCGTGCTTCTATATCGTCTGGTCTACGGCACAGAAACTCTGACAGACGTGGGACACAACAATCTGATCGAATCCATGCCTACACGACTGGCAGAGATGAGAACAACAGACAAATATTCACCTTAGCTGGCCCCGGTCATCAAGATGATGGGAACAGTGGACGCGCGCAAAACCAACATCAACCATATGTAGAAGATGGATATGCCGAGCTTAATCCCGCGTACAATCAACCTGGAAATTTACGACCGATCTGGGGACTGGCAGATCCTATGCCACGCATCATACGTCGTGGCATGAAACCGTCCCAGCAGGAGATTCAAGCAGACAGGCCGAAACCTGGGGAAGAAGACGACGATGTGTTGCAGCCTACAGACTCTCAGATAGAGCAAGGAATTGGTCCAAAGTTGAACTTGAACAAGCTTGACAAGAGCATACATGACGCGACAAAGGACAGAGAACGAAAGTATGCCGAGAAATATGGCAAGAAATTTGAGCCACCATCAGAAATGGGTCAGGAGTCTCACACACAACCAGCTGGTTTTCTGAAGCAGCTTACGCCTCCGCAAGAGACCGACGAGGAAGAAGAACAACTATCAAAACCTTCGACCAGACGGTCCGATACAGAGCGCCATCACCACCAGGACCAGATTGAAGAAGATGATGACGAAAAGAAGGATGAAGAGAGCAAAGACGAAGAGGCAGAGTCTACGCCTGATCAGAAAAACGAAGGCCATACGCCAATAGACAATATTCAGGGAGAGTTACATAACCACCACACGCTATGGGCTGTTCTTAGGACCAAACTACGCGAGCCTCTCGCAGAAGTTCTCGCCGTAAGTCTGCCCGATTGTCTCGTCTTTGCACATATCTAATCTTCGCAGGTATTCGTCCTGATAACAATTGGCGTTTGTGCTAATGTAGCACATAACCTTGCTAAGAGCGGCTCAAGTGACTCCATGGCGTGGTCTTGGGGGTTCGCTACAATGACCGCAATCTATATCAGTGGTGGTGTATCCGGAGGACACCTCAATCCGGCCATCACAATCATGCTCTACATCTTCCGTGGCTTTCCGAAAAGGAAGATCCTTGTGTATATCTTTGCCCAGTTGCTTGGAGCATATATCGGCTCACTCGTTGCATATGGCATCTATCGAAATTGTGTACTCAATTATCTGGAGTCTAACCCGGAGCAAATAACAGAAGTTTACAACTCATTTGTCACAAACCGGATGCCTGGCGTGGCCGATGCTGCTTCAGGGTTTCTGACTGAGTTTGTTGCTGCAGCATTTATTGGTGTTGTTGTATTGGCTTTGGGTGACGACAGTAATGCACCCCCTGGAGCAGGAATGAATGCGTTCATTATCGGCCTAGTCATCAGCATCGAAACTATGGCTTTTTCTGCTAGTACTGGTGCCGCGATCAATCCTGCTCGCGATATGGGGCCTCGCTTAGCCCTGATCACAGTTGGCTTCGATAGACACGACTTGTTTGGAGATGGCTGGTGGGTTTATGGAGTCTGGTGTGCTAACATAACCGGCGCCATCGTCGGTGCAATTCTCTACGACGTTGCGATCTTTGTGGGTGGAGAGTCACCTCTCAATTATCCTCGTGGTAGTGTTAAACGAGTTGGCAGCAAGGCCAAGGCGAGGTGGAGGCATAGGTTCCGACACAGGAGAAGATAGCGGCTGTTCCATGCACTATTGAACATGAGTCTCAGAGCCTCCGAGAAAACCACCTACGACAAGAACATCTCGCAGGCTTCTTGTGTGATCAAAACGCTCTTATGAGCGAGATTTGTTTCAAAGGGCTGATGGTGGCCTTGTCCAGCAAATGGTCCTTCGCGTGTCAGTTCAGCTGCGCTTGCAGCCTTCAATATGGTTGCACATCGGGTCCTCGTCGACTCTGTTACTGCATGCACTTCCAACGTCTGACCAACAAGATGCGCTTTCGACAACTCCCAAACTATATCGCTATAGAGCACTGACTCGATGAACCACGCCCGTTGGAATGTGGCTTGACGATTACCCACAACGGTCTAGCAACCGTCCAAAAACGTCGTCAAACTTTAGCATCCAATCCGCCAAGACATGGGTTGACTACCAGGCTTTCAAGAGATGTGAGACCTTCTCGAAGACTTATCTGAGATGATCAGAGACAATCGTTTTGCGACGATGAGATCCAGCCTCAGACAGGCAACGTCTGCTGTACAGCAGCTGTGTTCGATCGAAGCCGAAACAGTTGAACTTCAGCTCTCAAGCGATGCGCAATGGAAGCGCATGAGATATGGACATACTGGACTCGAGATACTGCGATCATAAGCAAATATCCTCGAACAGCCTTTTGCGTCAAACTCTGTTCAGACTCAACTCGATTTAGACGACGCCTCGTGACTGTCACGGTCTGTTGCGCGGACGAGCTAGGGCTCCTTCTCAGCCTCATACGTCGTATCTAAGGTACGGCCATCGTGGCAGAGAGCCAAGTTCACACATCACATGCTGGTAACCATGGCTCATCATGATCATGGCATGCAGCAACCATATGGGGCTGCTGGTAGCAATAATGCTTGTCAGAGTACATGGTACCTGATCGTGACGACCTTAGTCAAGAGGAAGAGATACAAAAGCCGAGACGATCCCCACCAACAAATGAGAAACATAACAGAGACCTTGGAAATATTGAAAGCTTTCGTCCAAAATGCGTTCGACCTTTGTTATCTCCGCTCTTGTCGCGGTTGTTGCTGCTCTGCCGGCCCCTGCACCTCAGGAGATTAACCTTGACCTGTTCGTCAATATCCCCACTCCTACTGTCATTCAAGCAATCGGCACCCCTGACAAGATTGTCGTCTACGATACCAAAGCCATTCTTGCCTCAGCTACTGCGGCTTCTTCAATCTCGGTGGCTGTTACTGATGCTGCTTCCTCGGCTTCCTCTGCTACGAGTATAGTGAAGCGTTCAGCTTGCGGCCCTGAACCTTCCGGCTATGGACCCGCCACCACCAATCCCAAAGACGACGCTGCTTCTTTTCTTGCCAACCCTGTCTATGCCAACGCAGCCGATGCTGCGGCTGTCCCTGCTGGATATGTTCAGACCTTCAAGAACTTGAATGCCAGTAGCAGCGCTTATGCCTACTTGGGGTTTAGCTACCTTCAATCATACAGTACTCAAACTTGCGCCACCAAGTGTAAGTGATTGGGTTCTCTCTTGTTCCTCAACGCTGATGTGTTTCTTCACATAACAGGCAATGCTATTAAAGGCTGCATGGGCATCAATTTGTACTTCGAACGCGACCCTAAATACACCCCAGACAAGACTCTGTGCCCCGATCCTGCTTCCCTGACCCAGATCAAGTAAGTCTGATATCACGAATTGTTACAGATTCATTCACTAAACGATGTCAGGTGTGTATACTGGGGTGGTCCTGTCACTACAGCCAGCACAAATAACCCCGGCAGAACTTGGGTGCAATTTTCTGTTGTGGTTGCTGGCTCTAATGGCTACGTGAATCAAACTGTTGCTGCTCCTTCTGGCTACTCCGACGCCAACTACCTCGGAAATGCAGCCATCAACGCACCATACGATTCTCTGGGTTACAACACTTATATGGGCGCCAAAGTCTTTGCCGCCGGTCCTTTCAATGCAAGTCTCTGCGCCGCGGCCTGTAACGCTCAGAATGTGTACAACCTTGCCAATCCTCCTAGCGACGGCAGCCCGGTCCAGACTTGCCAGTTCTTTAACACTTACATCTTGTCTTTGAATGGTAAGACGGCATTGGGACAGTACTGTGCCATGTATAGCAGTACTTGGACCCACAAGTATGCTACTAATGTTGGACAATACCGGGGCAATGATCACTACACAGTCGGGTTCTCGTACTCGTTCTCGAACCTCACAAATGCAGGCACAACTCCCAACCCAGCTGCTGCTGTTGCTCAAGCCAAGGGAGAGATCTTCGTATCTTCTCTGCAGAGCTATTGCAGCACTTTCTTGGGCTATAACGACCTCAATGCCTATATTACTGCGACTTCTACCAAGATCCCAGTGTCGACTGTTACTTCTACCTCAACCCTCAAGGTCAAGGCTTCATCCTCTACGACCTCTTCCTCGTCAAAGGCGTCTTCGTTGTCCAAGCGCGCTTTGCCTTCTTCGTCCTTGGCTACACCTACGGCTTTGACCAAATATCCTGGCAGTATCATCTCTAGCGCTTGTTCGGCGTTGGTTACCAAGGTGCCTAAGACTGCCACTGTTACCGTGTCGACTGCTACAATCACTGGTTCTACTAGCAGGTCGACTGTCGTCAAGACTATCACGACCACTACTCGTTGATGAGATCTGTTGTGCTGAATATAAAGGAATGGAGCTAATTAGAAGGGATAACTTGGTATCGGAGAGTTATGTTACACAGGTCCATGCTATAGATTAATCTATTGCTTTTGTCAATATCTTCAAAGAGTTTGTTGTTGTATAGCTAACTCAACGCGCCTCTGTCAATCGGGTTCAGACCGGCGGAGGAATGGCCGGTGAGTAGGCGTCCCTCTTAACATCAGCCTCAAAACTCTGCACCTTTTCATCCACCGGTGAGGGCGCCTCCTCCGATGCCGATCGCTCTGGCACCTCGTCCACCTTGCCCTTCTCTGCCTTTATAATAAGCTGTCTTCTTTCCTCCTCCATGGCTTTGTGCTCTCTTTCCGCGACCGCGCAGCGATGATTCAACGCCACAACAGCCAGGGGCAAAAACACAATCTCCCATGTAAATAGGATGGGCAAAGCTTGGTACAGACGATCCACAGCACCACCCGACCAGATCTGAATCAAGACTTGCCAGACTTCATGAGCGGGGAGTGCATAGCCCCAGCGGTAAAACCCAGGCGCGAGTTCAAAAGGCCAGATTGTGGATGTGACGTTGAGGATTACCCAAGTGAGCACGAAGAAAGGGAGGAATTTCATGGGGATAAAGCCGGTTGCGACGTCGATCTATGTTTGAGTTAGCGACTAGGGTTTTTGTTTGTTTGGGAAGGAATGGTTGAGGTATTACCACTGCAAAGTTGATGTGCATGAATAGCCAGATAATCATCCAGGTGCAGAAGAATTGGCCTGCGCCTACGGACCAATCTTCGCGGAAGGCCCAGATGTAGCCGGCCCAGCAGAGGGATCCGATGAAGGTGTATGACAGACTGAGAACCAATCGGATGATTCCATTGTTGAGGACTGGAAGGTGCGAGTACAGGTTAAACTCTGCACTAACTCCGTTAACAGCCATGAGGAAGAAGAATTGCATGATGATAGGCATGACCATGGCGACTGTGTTATACAAGACTCTTGTTCCCTGACCTGTAGGCATGATGTTGATGTCTCCTCCTTGGATTGGATTGAGGAAAGCTTGGAGAGCGACAGGATCATTCTTGTTCAGAGTTTGTAAAGCGCCCGTGCCATTGATATGGTTGTATGCGATGCGGACGACGGCCATGAGCTGTGACATACTGGACTTGATGGTAGCGTCTTCCACAGCTGGGTATCTGACCTCGTTCCAAACGTAGGTAAGCGCTTTCGTCGGGTCGTAAGCCGCTGCTGCATCTCCGCCTTCGAGAGCAGCTGCAAGGCGGTCTGAGGCTCCAGCGTGGGTGAACACAGCAGCCCAATGGTCACCCTTTCTGACTGCTTGGACGATATCTTCAACGGCTGGATACTTGGCGCTGCTCTCGATATCGAATGTTGGGAATGTATCGGCCTTGAGCTGTGTTATGGCACCCTGAAGACTCTTTCCAAGGACACCACCGTCATAGTCCACCGTGAGGACGTGGAGGTTGTGTACCTTGTGCTCTGACTTGAAGAGGGATCCGAAGAGGTATGACATATTGACGAGGAACAAGATCTGAAGTAGCATGAACGAGGCAATAGCTGCGATCATGAAAGGCTTCTTTCTGCCATTCCAGAACGGGTCTCTATGCCCTATGCGGTGGGAAGACTTCTCCGGTAGGAAGAGACTGACAAAGCCCATGATGAGCCGAATGAGATCGAGCTCTAGGATGTTCTGAGGAAGGAAGCTGAGGTGACAGGGTGATAGCAGAGATGATTCTGATGTTCGACTGTTGATGAGTAGATTTGGGGTGTGCAAAATATGAATGAAGAAAGACGAAAGAGAACCTACGGCATCATAGCGACTCCTATACATATACATGTTCACGTCTCCTACCTTGTATCGTTATTTCTGGAATCTGACACACTGTCGGATGGTCGGAGGTTCAACAGTTCCAAGATTGCAAAATCAAGTCTGACCAGCGTTAGAGAAATGATCGTGAACGAGTGGTCCCGGGTCGGCCGTCCAAGCTCCGATTTGGAGAGCGAGCTTTTCTAGGGCTTCAGGGCTTCGGCAGGGTCTTCCGAGACCTCCTTCTCCTTCTTCGTCCCGGATTCGGAGGCAGTCGCACCCGTTCATGGCCTCGATCATAGAAAATGCTCATCTGCGATGGCAATGTCGGCGGCGTTCGTCCTTTCCAAAACCCGGCGTGAATAGAGCTATCAGCGCCATCGACGTATGTACATGATGTACTGATCAGACACATTCAAGGGGCGAAAGCTGTGTGTGCATCCACCATGTTTCGAGTTGTTTTATCGCTGGACATCAACCCGTCCATCGAGGAGCCATCGCTCTTCTATTTATGCCTGTGTCGTCGGACTCCGGCGGGGAACTTTTGATCTCACAGGGCCTGTCTGACATTTGGATATCTTGCCAAAATCTGCTCATATCGCCCTGTCGCTGACCTTTGTTCAAACATATGAGAAGCCGATGTGCTGCGCAATCGATCTCGAAAGTGAGAAGAGTTCGAAAAAAGCCGACTGAATCAGTCATGAGTCTTTCCCAGAGAGGCATCTGCTTCAAGGGGGAAGGTGCAGAAGAGATGCAGGCGGGGTTGCTGCAGCTCAGTATTGTCCTTGCTTCTTACGCGCCGCGTTCTGGCGCTTGCCTGACTAACAACCATCCCAATCCTGTCCTTTGATTCCTTCAACCTAACACTTCACCTATCATTGATTTTCATCAAGACGATGTCTTCCTCGAGTATTGAACGTCTACCACCAGAGATTTGTCTGCAGATATGCGAACTGCTTAGAGATACCCATACGCCAAGTATATACAGCTTCTCGGAGACGAGCAGTAAGACCAGGATAATTGCCAACATGGTCATATTTCGAAAGGTCATACTTCCCATACGCAGTCACAATTTCGTGGAAAGAGACGTGCAAAATCTCCTTGAGACTCTGGGACCCATTTCCGCCCTCGGTCACATACGCACGCTAAGGCTCTGTCATGCTTGGAGCTGCCCTGGCGCCGACCAAAAAGCTCTCCGCGGAGAACTTTTCTGGCCCCGTAGTGATAGGGAGCCCGCTGACGCTGTCTGGACATACGATCATGCCTGGACATCCATGTCGAATCTGTTGCAGCGATGCCCTGCTCTCTCAGACCTCGTCTGGGAAATTCGACACCAGATCCCACCTTGTGTGCTTGATGCAATACATCGATATCATTCTCGTTCCCGGTTACATATGAGAGCTTTTTGTGCCCGAAGTCTGCTTGGATCCGAAATAGACAAGCATGAATTGGCCATTGTGACTTCACCATGTCTACACAGCTTCTGGTTTACATACATGGAGCCTGATGAAGAGCCTCATGCCAGTCGGTCGCAACGAGTTGTTCAGCAAGTGCTTGCACACTTGGCACCAAAGGTCGAAGAGGTGCGCTTTCGGCGGACAATGATGCCACATCGCGGGAGTCTGCCACATCCAGAGATGGAACTATCTGTGGAGAGAGGTGCCGTGAACCCGTCCACAAGTTTGAGACGACTGGAAATAGGCGCCAGTCACTACGTGAGCTTCACCGTGAGCCGGGAAGAACTGAAGAGCTGGCACACACATGTTGATTTCTCACGTCTGCGCACTCTGGTTCTGGACACGTTGATTGGTCTAGATGCACTGGTTTGGCTGAGGGGCTGTGATTTTGCGTCATTGAAGGTTCTCAATCTTCAGTGGAACGAGCGTAACGGGCCTGAATATCCCCAGAACAAGTTAACTGCGATGTTGTTTATTGTGGATTTGTTGCCACTCTCAGAGCTTGCTGTAGGGTGGCGGTTCAAAAACATGGATCCGATTTACCAAAGGCACGGCGCCAGTCTTCGTATATTGCGCTTGCCAAACCGGTCCGCACGTGAGACTCATGAAGCAGTCCCCGTCCTCCAGAACATACGAGACCAATGCCCACTGCTCGCGGAACTTGAGTTCGTTGTACCGAGAGATCAAGGCAGTATCACCGAGGTAGCTGTCTACAAAACGTTTGCCACTTTTCCAGCTCTCCAACGACTTATCCTAGGACTTCGCTTCAAGAATCACACATTGGAGGCCGGGCGACTGGCACACTACGATGCATTTGATCGGCGGCTCTTCTCAAAAGAAATGCATGACAGACCTCGTTACGGCGATGTTCGCAGAGCGCTCATTGATAGAGCCATCGATGAGCCCTTTGCGAGAACTGTATATCGTCTCGCATCACGCTCCAGCTGCTTTCTAAGCCAGCTTGAGTTGAAAATCGATTCTGTTGCCCTAGACTACCCCTATGTAATCAGGAGCATACGAAGCCCACCAAGCCCACTGTCTGGTATCTTTGCGTATGTTTGCAGATCTTGGACAGTGGAACCAGGCGTTCGGGATGACGATCCAGATGAAGTTGTGACACGAGAGATGGACACACCTTGGGGAGACAGACCTGCTCCGAAAGAGCTAGACTCTCGTGTCGAGCAAGTTTTTAGACGAATCTGGCCTGGAAACGAGGATGGATCTAGCGACTGGCGAACCGACTGGCACAGTTCTCTCGAATGCAACGATGAAACAGATGAGTCCGAGATTCATCCCGCCAGTCAGTCTTGAGTGGTTCGTGATGATCAATCGATACACACAGTCAAAGCGTCTGAAATACTCCGATACTGTCCTCAGATACCACTATCATCTTCCGGCACAGAGATGCAACCTGCCCGACGTTGGAATCGGATCGATCTTCTTCGACTATCGCGAGTGAATGGATGCATATATTATACGTCACTCGTTTGGCTCACTAATGGAACAGGCGAATACGAAGAGTGAAGAGTGGTATCCTAAGGTCATTATGTCGTTTACCCAAGCTGCTGCTCACTACCCAAATTCAAACACCGTTTCCCGATCCTTTACCCAACCCCCAAATTTAGAATCATATAAGTCCGTTACTGTCCAATCCTCTTATCAGCAGCATGCTCGTTGATCTGATGAAGGGTGCCCTGCAGCATCTTCTCCTTCTCCTTGCGTCCCTCGTCTCTGACCGTCTGCAATCGATCGACAGCGGAGCTGATCAGATCGATGTGCATCTCCAAAGGCATTCTCTTCCTATCCACGATAGTAGGTGTGGCGACATCATCTCTTAGTTGACTCAGATTGTTCTCGATATCCTTGAGTTTGACGAGAGTTGAGATGACGTGCTGCATAGCTGTCTTGCGGTATCTGCTAACATCGTTCAAGGTTGCGAGTTGTTGCTCTTGTTTGGCCAGTGGCCCTCTGTTGCCGCCAAGTTTGGTCCAGAGAAGGGCCAGTAGCTCGGCTCTGGCATCTCCGACTTTGAGGTCTTCGCGATGGGCGATGTCTTGAATCTGATGGAGGCGGTCGTCAAGGTTCTCGAGGACTTCGAGGAGGGTGTTGGCTTCCAAGATGCAGACTTGGATTTGCTCTTCGACTTCGGAGGTGTGGCGAATGTACTGGTCGTAGATCACGTCTTCTGGGGAATGTTGAGGAATGGTCAAAGAGAACATCGGCAAGTATTGCGCGAAGAGGCGAGGAATAATACCCTCGGAGTCTGGCGTGGCCTCGATACCTTGCAGCACTTTCATCGTCCAGCGGTTGGCAGAGAGAATACCGTCCAATGCGCGCGAGATCCTTGAGTTGAATTGGGACAGGCCGTCGCTAGCTTGACGAGCTGTCTCGATGAAGCCGTCAAACTCATTGACGAGTTCATTGCGCGAGCCCAAGCTGGAATGTTTGACCACTGTACGGAGATCACGAATAGACAACTCAGAGTTCTTCATGGCCAAAGGCAGAGCAGCTTGGTGAACAGAAGCTTCCAAGATGTCCTCGAAATTTGACTGTGTAATGACCAGCTTGTCAAACTCAACAGGACCTCTGTGACCATCATGATGGCCGATGTCGCAGAAGGGCAGATTGAGATAGCCAGCTCCTGGGATGTTGCACAGTGGTGATAGAGCATTGGTGACGCTGTGTACCACCATGGTCTTGGCGATGCCCATACCGACTGCCATGAGAAGTACAATCAAAGTATAACCAAGAAGAGGTTTGAGGGCATGTGCAGCGATGGAGAAGACAGACAAGACATATTTGAGAAGTGGAAGCACAACATTTGACCAAGCATACTGAAGATAATCTGGCGAAACATCTTGTGAAGTGGATTTGGCAGACTTGCGTCTTGATGATTGAACGACTGGAGTAGCACGCTTGACAGGGACTGATTTGCGAATGGCGGATGCTCTCACAGCGGGTCTTGGAGATTGTCTCGTCGTTCTAGTCGGAGGAGAGTCAAGATAACCACTGGATTCAGGCGTAGGCATGACGAACTCGGTTGATTGGCTTATGTGGGAAGCATTCCGTTTGCGACGAGTCGGAAAAGGGTGATTCTGCGATGGATTCTCGCGAAGGTCTGCCGGGGTCCGCGGAGTCGACAAAGTGGCAGATTTGTGAGAATTGTAGTAGGCTTCAAGAAGACGTGGTTGGAACTCTTCGTCGTCGGTTTGGGAATCGTCCATGTCTGCCCAGGATTCGGATAACTGGGGCTGTGTGCGCGTGCTGATGCGTGTCATGTTGACGGCGTCGTTGTCCAATCGCTTCGACTTGGTCAAAGTGGGATGATCAATACTTATAAGCTAAGTCATGCAACGTGAGCAAAACGGATCCACATTGCGATGTGATAAAACAAGACCAGGAACGTGAATCTGGTCTTGCCTCCTTGGAAACAAACCAAGAACGCGGAAGACGCGAGGGGTGTTGCGATCGCGTTTTGATTGGCTTGGGATGACATCACCGCCTTCCTGCAAGTCACGCACTCTCAGACCTGGACCTTCCTTTTGTTTCTGCCCAGTTGACATGGACTCAAGGTTGAACTGCTTGTTCACTCGCCATGCTCGACCAGACCTTTGTTTAAGACAGGCGTTATTCGCGCAACCAAGGCGCGGGCTGCTTACCACCGCACAAGCTGCACCACTTCGACGCCCCCACCTCTCAATACGCAGCCATGAATTCAAAGGTCAAAGGCGATCCATCTTTGCTGGTGTTTCGCCTTTTATCCTGGTTCCAGGTGTTTTTGTTGGCCTGCTCATAGGTCATTGGATCCACAAATGTCTTCTGATGGTCCTATTTCAAAACAAGATCATCTACATGCCATCTCTTCCTCCAGGCTCAAGACGTGAGAAACTAGGAGACTACTCCAAGACATGGGCTGGAGTGTCCTGGGAGGAGGAAAACATCAGGTCTCTGGATGGAACGAAACTCTCTGTGGCCATTGCACATCCTGAAGCATTGCCTACAGTAGCCCAAGACAAGCGCAAACAAGTTGTCGTGCTCTACTTCCAAGGCAATGGCGCATCAATTCCACCTCGGACACCAATGCTTTCAAACATCCTGAGAGCTACAGCAAAGGACTCTCCACACCAGTGGACCTTGCTCGCATTGTCTTATCGCGGATATTGGACCTCCTCTGGACGTGCTCATCAGAGAGGCATTGAGAAAGATGCACAAGCTTTTGTGAACTGGGCAATCGAGAAACACGGCCAGGACCCTGAGAAGACCGAGTTCATTCTCTGGGGTCAAAGTATTGGATCAGGAGTCGCTGCATACGCCGCATCGAAGTATCTCGAATCAGCGAAGACCACGGATGCTGCTCGATTATCCCGAATCGTGCTAGAGACTCCTTTTGTAAGCATCAAGAGTATGCTGGCAGCCATCTATCCAGACTGGTGGGTACCATATAAACATCTCTGGCCATTTCTCCGTAGCTGGTGGGACAGTGAGGATGCTCTGCGCAAGATCGCCGGATCATCTCATCCGCCCAAAGTCTTGATGGTCGTCGCTTCTGGTGATGAGATTGTCCCGCGAGTCCAGGCCGATCAACTGGAGACACTCTGCAAAGACTTGCAATTGGATGTCACCAGGAAAGATGTTCTAGGTGCTTTGCACACTCAAGCAAGTACTCTGGAGCAGGGCAAGAGAGTCATCTCGAATTGGGTGGCGGACCGCAAAATCGACTGACGATGCACACTTATGATGTCCGTCTTCACATTTGCTTATCACTGTGAAGCATTATCAAGTATGATCTACATTGCAATACTTCACTGACCAGTTGACGACATGCTCGGAAAATCCTCGGTCTTCTGGAGTGAAAGAAAAATTTGCGGCTTTGGGATCCGGAACGACCACGACCCAGAGTTGTTCTATGCCTTGATGCCTTTGCAGTTCCTCTTGGACTCTCTGTGGTTTGTTCTTGTACTTTCTGGACGTTCAGCACTCCATCAATCTGGTCGGTTAGCTCAGTTGGTTAGAGCGTGGTGCTAATATCCGGTGGTTATCCACCCAAGATGATGGCACGCCAAGGTCGCGGGTTCGACCCCCGTACTGACCATTGATATCATCTTCTTTTTGCTCGTGGAGCGAGAGGTAGGCCTTTTTTGCTGGCGGAGGTTGTTTCGACGGATTTGTGACAATTTTGAGCTTGGAGACGGCAGGCTTCAGTCGGGAAGCCGGGCTTTTTCCCGCCGAACTTCATTGTACAACCACCGGACCACTGGACCACTGGAGAACAATCACGTCGAACATGTCTGAAATATTGACATTCTACTTGATAGAAGTACAACATCTTCATTGTTTAAGTATAAAGTAAACGCCGGGAATGTGACAGTATGACAACAAGCAAGTTCGTTGTACTGCTAGTCCTCTAACTATCAAACGATTTGACACAACATAGACGATACAACACTTGACTAGAACTGATCAAACATATAATACCTCCAAACATTCGTTTACCGCTGTCGATATCATCTTTTGTAACTCATAAGCACGTTGCCGGACTTGACTAGTCATCAAGCCTCAGATACTGCAAAATCATATGCGTTTACGCGCTTGGTATACTGCAGTCAGCCTTCTGTTTTCTAGAGAACGTGTCAAGTCGACTTCTAGACTTTGTATTTTGCTAGAAACTGCAGCTGGTTGTGCTCCAGTATCACCTCGAGGCCTCCATATCGTTGAATGACATCGCGAGACGGGAAAGCGTGTCTGCATTCTTATGTATGCAGACAGTTGATCACGTTCATGGTCCGCAACCAACATCACACAGGGAACTTAGAACATCCTGACCCTGACCCTGACCATCGAATTGAGCTTTTGAGACAATCAATCTATGAAATAAGAGCTTGAGTGTTGGTTTTTTTGCAAAACTCATCTCTCGTCCATGTGGAGATTGTATTCTCGGTTTTCAATAAAAGCAGATTTCCATACTAGCTTGCCAATCTCTAAGGTCACTATGCTAGATGGGTTGTTCTTTCAGCATGTTATTTTGTGCTTGGAGGGTTGAGCGTGCTCTGGAGTAGTAGTCTAGGGTCTTGTTCGAGTTTCGTGTTTTTACTTTGGAAGATGATCAAGTCATTCGAGTTGTCTTGACATGTGTTTTTTGATGAGAATATCACTGATCTTGATGTAGTCTGACTTCACAAAAGCTGGGGACAAGGACAGCCGAGAACGAGGGTGAAAGAGAGAGAAATGCCATTAGAAACCGCTCAAAGTATCGGGTAACGGAAAGACAGAATAGGGTCACATTTGGACCTGAAAGATGCGAAGGGGGTGGGTCACGCAGTCTAAAATCCCTCGCTGCGAGACAATCGAATACAGAAGATGCGAAGCTGAGAAATGCTCTTCTATATCGTTCCACTGAGCAAGTGCTCAACAGCACCTTCCACACTTCCACCACTCATGCGAAGAGCACGGACGTTACGATCAAACTCATAGAAGCCCATTGCGTTGAGTTGTTGCAGTTGAGTGGCGTATTGCTCCTCTGGCGGACGGCTGTCTTGCTGTTGTTGTGGTGCGCCAAAGCCTCCCATGCCTCCCATACCTCCCATGCCACCGAGCGCTGCGAATGGATTCATGCCACCGAAGGGGTTGGCAGCAGCTGCACCTCCTTCACCACCGGCGCCTGAGTTGTTGTTGTTGCCGCCGTACATGTTTTGCATCATGTTCATTGCTGAGCGCATCATCTCTGGGTTCTGCATCATCTGTTGAGCCATCTGTTGGATGGGATCTGAGCCACCACCTTGAGCACCTCCCATACCACCGAATAGACTTGCGAAGGGGTTTGCTTGTGCTTGAGAAGCGTTGGCACCAGGAGTTTGGCCTTGGGCAGGAGTTCCTTGACCGGCAGTGGGGATGGGGGGAGTGCCAGCGGGTGTTTGACCTTGAGCAGCACCAGGGTTGCCTCCGAAAAGAGCAGCGAAAGGGTTTGCGCCGCTTCCTGCACCTTGACCACCACCGAACATGGCAAAGGGGTTTGGCGGAGGGTTCTGCTGTTGTGTGTTTTGTGACGTTGAGTCTGACTCGGAAGTGTCTGTTGCGCCAGGAGCAGGGAAAGCACTTGCGCCGCCCAAACCACCACCCATGCTTCTCTGCATGTTCATTTGCATACGAATAAAGTCGGGGTTCATGAGCATGCGACGAAGCTCAGGGTTGTCGAACATTTGCTGAGCCATAGGGTTATTACGGAGCATAGGATTGTTGCGCATCATGTTGATGACATCGGGGTTGTTCATGGCTTCATTCATCTGCTGGGCAAAGGCTGGATTCTCGAGCATTCGTAGGAGGTTATCGGGGTCTGGAGGTGCGCCCATCTGTATTGTTGTCAGCAGCAGTCGCGAAGCACAAACATATGACAATACTCACGCCTCCATCAGCACCAAACATGTCAGCGCCGGGCAGTTGGTGGAAACCGGCATAGCGTGCGCCTGTTAGTTGGGCCAGGGGGTTGTGTGCGCCAGTTCCAGCGGCGATGTTGGAAGGGACATTGGCAGCTGTGCCGGCTCCAGGGACAGGAGTCGAGCCTCCTTGGTTGGCAGGGTTTTGGCGATTGTTGCTCTCAGCACCCTTGACCAGGTGGATAGTGTTGCCGTCCTTGATCTTGTAACTTGCTAGCGTGTCGGGGTCCTTGAGCACACGACCAGAGTAGATCAGACGTTGGCGTTCGGTGGGGATGTCTGCGAAGTCTGATGTGGCCAGCTTTTCCTTCAGTTGGCTGACAGTAGAATTGGCGGCGATGGTAATGGCATATTTGGCGTCATTGGACGACTTGACGGTGAAAGTCAGCTGTTGGTCGCTCTCGTCCGACATGGCGATCGCTTGGTTGTGAACAGATATGAATGAAGCTTTGTCAAACTGGTGAAAGTCGTGGAAATCAGGCGCAGACGGGGGCGATACGGATGTGCTGTGTATCAGTTCAGCTCGCTGTCAAACCGTCACTTCGCAGTCCAAGACAAGCCAACACGCCCCTCAGAAGGCCGCAGAAGCCCAAGGACAATGACGTTGAGACCCTTGCCAAGCTCTTGTGATTGTGCGCGAGTCATGGGCCGAGGCATCAATGCTGAGTCCATCCTCCGCCTCCGCATTTCGGGTATCGTTCTCTTGTCATATCAACTGCATACGCTCGTGTAGCTATGTCTTGCTCCTGTCATCTAATACATTCACTGATATCCACTACCATACCACAGCCATGAGAGGAATTCAAGTCAAGGAATATGTCCAGGTATCGTCTTCGAATCTTGACTTCAACCCTTCACAGCTGACAGCCCATCAGGGTCCTCAAGACCTCAAAGTCACAGACCTACCGGACCCGACTCCTAACCCAAATCAATATCTGATTGCTGTTCATGCCGCTGCTACCAACTTCTTCGACTTGCTCCAGATCCGTGGAAAATACCAACACCAACCTCCTCTACCATGGGTCTCTGGTGCCGAGTTCTCTGGCGTTATTCTCAAGGCTCCGCAGTCGTTGCCAGGAGGAAAGAAGCCTACATTTAAAGAAGGAGATAAGGTCTTTGGTGCATCCCAAGGTGCTTATGGTACCAAGGTCTGCGCTACTGAGGCACAGTTGAGACCAATGCCCAAAGGATGGAGCTTCTTCGAAAGTGCTGGTTTGATGGTTACTGCTCCTACCAGTTATGCCGGTCTGGTGACAAGAGCTGGCATCAAGAAGGGTAAGTCTCGATATCCCTTCTACTTGTCCTGCAAAAGTGACTGACAACATCAGGTGACTGGGTCTTGGTTCATGCTGCTGCTGGAGGTGTTGGTCTTGCGGCTGTCCAGATTGCGAAAGCTTTCGGAGCAACAGTGGTTGCCACAGCTGGTACACAGCACAAACTCGATGTTGCCAAGTCGTTTGGCGCAGATCATCTGGTCGACTACAGACAAAAGGATTGGCCCGACAAGGTCAAGAAACTGACACCCAAGGGTCGTGGTGTCGACATTGTCTATGACCCCGTTGGTCTGATTGCCCAAAGTATGAAGTGCACAGCCTGGAACGGACGACTGTTGGTCATTGGTTTTGCAGCAGGCGATATCGAAAAGATGGCCACCAACAGAATCCTGTTGAAGAACGTCAGTGTCATGGGTCTGCATTGGGGTGCTTATGCTATCAACGAGCCAGAGATGATTGAAGTAGTGTGGAAGGGTCTGTTTGACTTGATGGAGAGTGGCAAGTTCCGCGGAACATGTTATACAGACAAGGAGTTTGTCGGACTCGAGACGGTTCCCGAGGCACTGAAAGCACTTGGAGCGCGCGACACCTGGGGAAAGGTGGTTGTCAAGGTGCCGCAAGAAGGACAGAGCAAGCTGTAGATGGCAGGTGCCGATCAGGCAGTCAATCGCAAACTTGCATGCTAAGTCGCTCCTTCCGCTTGTTGACGAACATTTCACCCAACCTCAGAACTCTGCGCGTCTCCTGTCTCAATGTCTGATGTCAATTCCAAACTTCCTCTGAACTATTTGATTCATTTCTTCGAAAAGAAGATGGCGTCCCAAGCAAATCATGACTACGTCCTGGCTGATGACCAACGGCGTAGCCTGGGTTACCGCCTGCTCCTCGAAGAACAGCAGCGCCGTCTCGACACTCGCAACATGTTGGAAGCGTCGTCACGTCCTCCCATCTGTCCTCACTACTCTGTCTCTGGTCACTGGGATTGCTTTCATTGTCATCAAAATGGCCTTGTCCAGCCATCCAACTCAACCGACACTCTCTTGAGAAGTTTGACTCGCCCTCGCTTTCAGGTACGTCCATAAACACACTTTGATTAAATCAGTGACCGATCCGTGACAGGCCACTCCCACTTCTGTAAAGCCAGAGATTCCTTACCTTCCATCTTCGGCCTCGACGGATGAAACCATCAACCACCTCAGCCAGTTCATCACCCCTAGATCGACTGCTTCAACTATCCCCCTTACCGATGATGGTATCTACAACCAGGACCCATACCGCAAGCTTATCTCCAGCAAGCCTCGTATGCCTGCTCTTACCCCAACAAAGGCTCCTGCTGTTGCCACTACACTCTCGGTCCTCACTCAGCCCAAGTCTGCTCCACAAGGTCCCTGGGGAGAGCTTCCTGTCGAGAAAGGCTTTGTCCCTGTTCGTATCCCGCCAGCTTTCTCCCGCTTCTTGTCCCTTCCCCTCGAAATCCGCCAGCGCATCTATGTCTACCTTGTCCACAACGGTATTCACGGTCTTCTCATCCCAAAAGATCTGAGAGCTTACCACCAGGCCCCTATCACTCGCGTCAACCGTCAGATTCGTAGCGAGTCGATCGAGATGGTCTACACAGAGAACGCCTACGACGCAAAGACTCGTGAACTCATCAAATGCGGTCCCTCGTTCACACTTGGTGTTGGAGGTGCCCGAGTGAAGCTCATTCGCAGTTTTGCTTGGTTCACAGCAAAACGCCACCTGTACATCAACTTCACTCCTCATGGCGACTCCCACATCACCTTCCAAGGTCCCAAAGGCAACAAAGAGATAGGCGCAATTGCTGAAGAAAGAGCCAACGAAGTTTGGGAATACCTGAAGAAGCAAGGTTCTCCTTCCGGCCTGACACCTGAACATGTGCGCAAGATTGAAGACATTGTCCTGCGTATCACTTCCAAAGCGAAGACCAAGGCGGATGAAGAGTCTACCCAGTAGGGAAGGCATGGTGGAGATGCATGTTGAAGAGGTGGAGACGTGACCTGCTGATGGTTTCTATGAAGAATTTTATGAAGACATGGTTTATGTGCATGGATTATGGCCGGCTTGCTTGGAGGATATGATCGACATGATATGCTGTATGGGTTTTGCTTTTACGATTAACACGATGACATGGCTATAGCTGTATGAAACAAATGAACTTCGTGATTATGCTCTTTGCATTTGGCTTACTTTGAACCAAAAGCGGCACCACCAACACTCTCGTCAAAAGCCATAGCCTCATTCAAGCCACAAATCTCGAACAGTGCCTTGGGACCGATAGGCTCACACTCATCAGTGCCCTGCTCAACCAACATCTTGTAAGCCTTCTCGAGGGGCCTAACCACAGCCTCCAAACCCAAGGTAGGGTTGATGTAGAGCTTGAAGCCAATTTCTTTTGCCTGCTTGACACCCATCTGAGGAGTCTTACCGCCAGGCACCATATTCAACAACACAGGCGTAGGAGCAAAGATCTTGACCGCCTTCTCACACTCCTCTTTGCTCTGCAGAGCCTCCAGGAACAAAGCATCGACACCACACTCGACAGCACCCTTTAATCTCTCCACCGCCTCTTCAAAGCCCATATCAGCTCTTGCATCCGTGCGAGCGATAATCATCATCTGACTGCCCATCTCATCTCTAGTCTTCACCGCCGCTCTGAGGCGCGCGTAATACACTTCGCGGGAGACGCATTGCTTGCCGACCAAATGCCCGCACCGCTTTTCTTGGACTTGGTCTTCGATGTGCAGGGCTGCGACACCGGCTAATGCGTATTGACGTACTGTGCGGGCTACCATGATGGGGCCGCCGTAGCCAGTGTCTGCGTCGCAGATTACAGGGGTAGAGGGGGAGAGAGAGGTTATTGTGGAGGCGTTGGAGAGCATGTCGTTTAGGGTTGCGATGCCGAGGTCTGCGGTGCCCAGGCGGGACATGTTTGTTCCTGCTCCTGTCTGTTGAGGGAGGATGTTAGTATGGAGGGATTGGGGGATGGAGGGAGGGAAAGGGAGGAACACACCATGTAGAGAACTTCTGCACCGGCGGCGAGAGCGATTCTACCGGATAGACCATCGTACACACCTGGTGCAACGACGATGTGGTCTTCCTTGCTCATCAACTCTCTCAAACGCTTTGCTCCAGTCATTGCCATTGTGAAAGAGATATCCGTAAGATGTTTTGATGTATTGTCGTTTGATAGATTATTCCAGATCCTTGATATAAGTCGAGGTGTTGTTTTGATCCAAAAACTTCTTCAGCTCTTTCCTTACCTTGATGGAATTTGGGGGGTTGACGTCCTTATACTCTTTTTCCCCTTGCCCAATCAAACACCGACTTCGGAGGGTTCCAGGCCTATCTATCAAAATTTGTTTCATAGCACTTGGGAAATCGCACGCCCTAAAACGTAAGAACAGCGAATAGACACCGTATGTGTCAGTCGCCGCTGATTAATGGGTTTTGTAGCTCAGACGTCACACAGCGTTTTAATTTGTTTTTGAGAGGGACGGAAGCTGGTCCGCTGCCGGGAATAGAGGCCATGTGGGAGCGATGCCGGTGGCCGAGTCTTCTCCGTTGGAATCTGGGAGGTAACGTCGCGTTGGACATGACTCGTTGATGCCTTCGAGTGAGTTCACCATCGGCCTTCCATATTTTGCTTCACGTTCTGCTTCCAGAGATGTCCATGCGAATGCGTCTTATGGCTGTGAGTTGTTGGGATGTACTTCGCTCGACACACTGCGACAGCGCAAGACATCAAAAGCTGCCATGACTAGACTGGATCTCACGAACAGATGATAAAGAATACTATAAACTTCTTGACCTCGAATACTTGAGAGGTTTGCCTCGACGGGGACTCGAAGGAGCTGAAAGCCTTTCGCGATCTTTCGGAGAAGGCCTTTGAGCCATCATGGCACTTCATTGTTCGCTTTGTCCGATTGTAGATTTCAAACTCAACACCGACTATTCATCCCTCGAGGTTTGGATTCTGGCGATGCTATATATCCTCCCTCGACTTCTACTTCTGCTTTACGCTCCCTACCAAACTGACCATTCACAAAATGCCTATCCTAGAAGTTCTCTGCATCGCTCTCTTCATCCTCTGGGTTGTTGTTCAGGTAACTGTCTACACCTTTGCTCCACTCTTGATCCGCATCAACGATATCGGAGAAGCCTTGGACATCTACCTTTGGGCTATTCCTCGTCTGCACGTCTTGTGTGTTCTCATCGAGGAAATCATCGTTGAGGCTCTCGAGACAGTTGTGAGATGGGTTCTGGGCATGGAGAGATAGAGATGAGATAAGTACTGTAGTTTACGGGCCAAAGGTTGGTTTGAAGAGTATGCTCGTCTCTAGAGGTAAGTGGGTTTTCTTGTTGATTCTGTTTCTGTTTTCTACCATGGCTCTGTCAAGCAGCATTCGGACTGTTTTCTTTTTTTGCACCCAATTACAATTTTCTCCCCCCGATTCCACGTCCCTTCTTGGTTTTTCCTTCTCCCGCCGTAAAATTTCTCGTCAGACAAGTAGTAGACAAGTATGTGTTTTCTGAACGATCACTTCTTCCAAAGAATCTGCATTGCCCCTCTTCGGTGTATCATCGTCCGTTCATGTTTTCGGTGCGATCGTCTTCAAATTTGTCTACACTAGTTGCACTTCTCTCCCTCGGCGTGAACATGGTAGTAGCATCTGTCTCGCTTGGGCATAGTGGGGTAGTCGTTGATCACGTCGCCGACGACCTGCTTGTTGAAAAGAGCCTTGGCCAGGTCGACAAGTGCCTCGTGGGTCCAGTACTCCTCGTTACCAGAGGACAAGATGACTTCAACGTCGGCCATGTACACAACAATGTCCAGCATGTACTTTCGGAGGAGTGCAGATGGGAGCGTGTTCTCCCAGATGAGCTTGTTGAACCTGATTGGAAGGGAGTGTGTCATGTGGAACCTCTTATCCAACGCATCGATTGCGATGTTCTGGAGGCAAGGAACGATGAATCTGTCACCGAAAAGCCAGAGTTTGATCAGTGTGATTGAACGCAAAGTGTGTCCTTCTCCGTCGGCGAGGCGACCAGTGTAGAGGAACTGGTTGAAGATGTCGAAGATGGGGACCTCTACATCGGGCAGAGACAGCTTTCCCTCAGTGGCCTCGATGAAAGAGCCGTTGAAAGCACCGCGGAAGAAGTCAGAGTAGAAGGTGAGAAGATCCTTGTGGACCACAAACTTCTCCTTTTCGCTTCCGACCTCGATGGTGATGAGAGTCTGGTAACAGGCGCTAACGGGAGGTGTTAGCTGATTACAAAGATGGAACTCATCAGCTCAAGACATGAATCACCCTGGAGGTCTCTTGGAGAGAGTCGTGACCGCGCTTGAGACTGGTTGTTGAAAAGTTTGGTTGACGCTCGAGGACGCGCCGTTTTGCTGAGAACCGTGCGACGACATGGTGGTTTCGTCTTGCTCGTCGTCGGTGATCAGTTGTACCCGCAGGGGTTTGGCTGGAAGATGAGCATTCATGAGATCAGAAAGCCAGTCCTCTGGATCGTACATGGTAGAGAGGGTGCCTTTGTACGAGGTTGTCTCAGACGATACGAATGAAGTGATGTCGAGAGGCGCGGAAAGGCGCGAGCGGTGCGTGAATGATGATGTCGTTCGAGCAAACGCGTCAAACGACGACTAACCAACACGAAAGTAAGTGATACGCAGACGAAGACAGTACAGTGTGCTCAAGCCACAGTGGATCCGCACAAGAACAAGAGGAGTCTTGTTGCAGTCTTGCCCTTCTTTGTCTAGGACTTCAACAATGCCTTTGTCTTCGAGACTACCTAGACACTAAGTTTCTCTATCTCTTTGACCATGTAGGTCTTGGAGTGATATCCTTTGTTCCTCGACACCACCACACTTTCACTCTTCATCATCCTCCTCGAAAGGACAAACAGATATAAATAACTATATGCATGCCTCCGGCCTCCTTCTTCACACTCCACTTCCGGCAAAACAACAAATCACTCAAGATGATCAAACTCACTATCGTATTCATTCTCAGCTTCTTCGTATGCCTTGTCCTTTATGTGGTCAACAACTCCCCTGCTGCTCTTCTGATCAACATCATCGGCCCTGTCGAGTTTGCCTTTATGGTCATTCAGATCATCTGGGAAATGCTGCTTACTCGTGCTCGCGTCATCTGAATTTTCTATCTCGAGCTTCTAGGTTTGTATCTGCAATGGTGAAACAGACATGGTAAACAGATTAATTCTGCATAAACTACTATCTCATTTCTGTACTCTACTCAACAATCACAACTTCTTATCTTTCCCCAAATTTTCCTTTACTATGACATTCTTACGTAGATATTTCCAAAGCAAGGGATACTCTTCACATGTCGCAAGCAAGGGATATCCTTCACCCGCTGCAAGCAAGGAATACCTTTACTTTACAAGTATATAAGCATATCTTCGTCGACACAACACTCTCTTCTCTTTCATCCTTTGAACATCCTCTTTATACAGGAGTCTCCTCGAGAACAACCTGGACATTGCCTGCTGCGTGCGGTTGATTAAAGAATCTTGCCGCGTCGACACCTAAGGTCGCCGACGTATACGTCGCGAACGAGGTTACGATCGTAGAGGACTTGTAGGAAGTATCTCCTATGCAAAAGCTACTGATTTTAGGAGTTTTGAATAATGTCAGGGGAGAAAACGGAGGAGGTGTTAGGAGTAGGAGATGTAAGGTTGGCGACTTGTGCCTTATGGTTGCATTATGCCTTGCCTCTATTATGTGCTTCTTACAAAAAGGGTCTATCTCTTTGCGGAATGCAGACATGTCTACACTTATAAAAACGCACAGTGTCGTTCAGAAACTTGCTTGGTCCAGAGAGATCACATAGCATATGCACTAAGTAAAGACTTTTCTAAGATAATTAACTTGGTTCAGGTCAATATGTACAGAATGGTAGAACCAGCAATAAGACTACAGATATAGATATACAAGAAAAGGAAACAGGAGAAAAGTTTCGTGCATCGCTTGTCTAAAGCGGCGAGTGATCATGTCGTCAGAGAGCCTGTGGCATTCAATGCCGAGGAAACATATCTCGTGTCATTACAGGCGTCATGTATCGTGTCGAGACACATTTAAGGGGCGCCAGCGCTGCAAGCAGGGGCAGTAGGTGCGCTGGCGAAGTACACCTTGTTGTAAACGTTGTTGCCAGCGTTGGTGGCCTGAGCGGAGGGGGAGTTGATGGGTCCACCGGTTGCGCTGGCGCTGGGGAAGAGGATATCGGACTCTTCGGGAGAAAGGGTATCCGAAGGACAGCCAAGAGCGCCACCACCAAGAATGGGAGTGAGCTTGCCGAGAGCCCAGCTGACAGCCGTAGCAACATCCTTCTCAGTTCCACTGAGGATCAAGGGGGTGATAGATTGAATACCCTGGTAGATGTCACAAAGGAGAGTGGTGGCGTTGAAGTTGGGTGTAAGGAGGGTGGAGGCTCCAGGAACGACAATGTTCGAGGGGTAGATCTCAGTGTAGGCATCGGTGAGAGCCTCGACGGCACCATAAGGTGTGCTACGGCGGTACCAGTTCTCGGGCCACTTCTCGGGAACGTACTCGAAGTCACCAGTGGTCTCATTGAGCTGCCAACCAACGATGCTGGAGATAGACTCGTAGTTGGGAACACCTCCTGAACCGTAGGTACCGTTGCTGAAAAAGTTGGGGTAGAAAGCAAAGGCACCAAGGGAGACGATCTGAGGGAAGGGGAAGGCGTAGAGGTAGGGGTTGTACTGCTTGCTGAAGTCGGCATTTGCGGCGTATTGCTGAGCCATGAGTGCCATGTCGTACTGTTTGCTGCCAGCTGCAGCAAGGGCAACACTCTGTTTGACAAGGCGGGACGAGACTGCGTGGTTGTTACCACAGCCAGTGTAGTAATCCTCACGATGGGGAGAAATGTCGGCCTCGACGGTGGAATGACGGTTCAATCCACCAACATTGTTAGGGCCAGCACCAAGGTACCAGGACTCAGTAACAAGGTCACCATCAGCCAAGATGGCGAAGACAGCCAATACTGTAGCAAGGTCGGTGCCCATGTTGAAACCACGTGCAGTGGCATCCAAGACTTGGCCGTAGTTAACGTAGCCATCACGAGGCAAGTAGCCGTAGTTGGCGAGAAGGTTGAGACCTGGGCAAGGACCACGGCTGTCGTTGGGGCCAGGTGCCTGGAAAGTGTAGCCAGGTTCGGGACGCATGTCAGAAGGGTTCAAAATACCCCCGGCGACAGATCCTTCTCGAATGTTAGCACTGATCATCTATTATGGAAGAAATGCACGTACCTAGAAGACCTTTAACATCACTAAGTACGGTACTGAGAAGACTGGTCACGCCAGTAAGAAGTTGGGGCTCTCTCTTGGCCAGCTGCTCCTCGGCGGCTCTCTTCTCAAGCATCTTGATCATGTCCTCCTTGGAACCACCCATCATCTGGGGAAAACCCAGGACGACGGAGGGGAGCACGGCTCCTGCAATGGCGAGATTGAACTTCATTGTGAGGGACGTTCAGAGAAGGTGTTTGACTGAATGTGTGACCGGTCTGGCTTGAGGAAGGGGGAAGGCCAATATATAGCCCGACCACGGGAATTCTCTGGCATCAAACAAGAATAAGTGTTCTCCACGGCCAGCAGATGTTAAACCGTTTCTGGTCAGCACGATTGCTAGTACACCTCTGATTGGGGGTACGTTGAACAGTTGCTGCATGTCAAGAGAATGCATTGACGGATGATCTTTCCTGATACTCGAGAGCTGGAGTAACGATCAGCGGTGACATGGGTGGCATTGTACAATTTGATGGGATCAGCACGAGATACAACTTAAGAAGCGGGTTTAACAGCAGCAGTACGTGTATCTGTGCATGGAAGCCTTCTTGCCGATGACCAATTGACGGCCTCGACAAGCTCATACAATTCTTACTCGATCATGTAAAGACCATGTGCGGTAAGTCCGGGTCTCATCAAACTGTGCCGAATACCACGCCTATGACGACGTGTTTGTTGACGTCGGCACCTGGCTGAAGCTTTGGAAGAACCTGAAGCGAGCAGTTGATCTACAGCGCCGCCTTGCTGGCGTACCAATCCTGCAGATTTGTTGACCACCAGAGTCCATACAAATCCTCATCTTCTCTGGTTGAGAACATCCTTTACATGCTCAGCTCCGGGTTTGTGAATCAGGGCGGTTGTACCTTTTTGCATATCGCGTCGGGAAGGTTTCGGAAATCTGCTGTGGCTTGCGGGATAGGCGTGTAACGGGTCACAGAGCCTCATGACCATAACGAATGTCTCAATCATAATTGCACCTCATGCTTCGTCGCTGCTTCCAGGTTGTATGCATCGAAGAACTTGTAAACTCTTCGTCGCGAACCGATTCCAATTCATGACCTCGTCGCTCAGCGAAGGAACAACACAAATCCTCACCAAGCTCACGCTCCCCAGAAATTCCTTTCAGCCGCAACGACGATCACTCCTTCCTGATTCAAACATTTATGCTGCCCGATCGCTCGATCGGGGAAGGTAGATTTAGGTAGGTCATCATCGACGACAAGCCTTTGTGGGTACCTCTCTCCGTCTCCATCTATTTCACCCAGAGAAAGGACGTCTTTCTGTCATCATGCGCGGGAACTCCAATGACGGTATTGGTATTTGTCGACTTGCCTTGGCTGCTTGACTCAATCGCACGAGGAGATCATCTCCGTCCCGTCGTAAGCAGAATCACCGATCTTGAGTGCGAGATGGACATGGCGCAAGAAGCCAAACAACGATTTTGTGTTCGCGGATGCATGTTGCTCCCGAGTGGAAGAGTCGTCTCGTTGGATTGTGCTTGGTGATGATCCTTGCGTACCAAACTTCAGCTTCTTTGATACAAGCATGTCTGCGTAGCTCCTCTCCTGTTCTGGTTTACGCACTCTGCTTACCTTGAGTGGATCTACAGAAGTCAGCAATTGTAAGTTTGGTTGTTCAGTGGGTCGTCTAGTGGTAGTCGTGTTACAAACAAGGTGCTTTATTATGGACAGGGTCACTACTGTAGTTGCAGGAAATGGTATGTATATATGCAGAAGAAGCCGCTCAAGCGAGCAGAGCCCCAGGGGATATAATCGTGTCGCATATCAACTACTGCATGTCCAGTATTTCAAATGTCAGAACGCCGGCAAATATTCCACGACGAAAACTACCTGCATGAAGCTACAGTTTCTCTCCACTTGTCAAGGTGTCTACAATAGCGTTGGTGTACGCGAACCAGGCGGAGAAAGAGGCAAAAACATCATCGAAACCCGCATCGCAGGAGATGATTTATCAGAAATAATTCTGATTGGCTTTTGATGCACAACAATACCTGTTAAGAAGTGATATGCTGTACAAAGTTGCGAATGCGAATGGCCTCATCGCAAAAGAGTTTTTGAAAAGAACAGGCAGCATCCCTTTTGGGCAAGGTTTCCTCGGCACGGGGGTAAAAGTCCACCCACGACGTTGATCATGGGGATCTGCAACGAACCTCGACATCATGAGTCCTACTCGACGTGAATCTTTTCTGCAAACATACAGCACCTACTGCGGCTCCCGGATGACTCGGCGTTGATCATGCTAGATCCTGTTTAAGCAAATTTGTTCGTTCAAGCATAACATCTCGCGCGAAACAGTTGTTGAGTATGCTTCTCGTCAAGCCACCTTCGTAAAAAAGAGACAAGTTCCATCCTACGCAATGGCCATTCTTTTATTGAGGATTTTGAACGCTTGAGGAAGTCAGAGTGATTTGCATGGCAATCGTTGTGCTGCTTCTGAGAAAGTGCGATGTATACGGACTGCAATTGGGTATCTTGCCAGTGATGAAATGCGAAAAGAAGAGAGAGAACACAAAACATGCCACCCAGAGAAAAAGATCAGATCGGAATCCTGCGCCCCCCAAGAAATGCAATCAAGAAACGCCTGGTCCGCAATGCAAGCGACAAACCACAAAACGCCCTCTATCTGTGCCAACGCCAGGTAAGTACTAAAACATGTGTTAGAATCAAGATTATCGCTGCTGCTGTCACGAATGTGTTTGTCGCGAGTGATGCGGATTGTCTCTGGCCATAGTCAATGCCCCTCGTTTGCTCATAAGGTCGATACCGCTATCCATTTCACTGCCCACACTTCGTCTATCAGGCTCGCCAAAGTCTGGAAGAGCGCCTGGCTGTTCGTCGATACTTCGAACGCTTTCGGCGTATTCTACCTGCGAAGACAATTCGTCCGCATCATCCCCAGAGAGAATACGACCACCGAGCTGAACTTCCGAAGAAGCGACTTGATAGTCAAGGGCCTTTCTTCCGTCCTTTATGAGTCCTTCGGTCCAGTAAAGGCATCGCTGCAGAGACTGATTCATCCGTTGCGTGTCCATCAGCAGTTCGCGGTGTCTACTCAGATCAAGTCGCAGACGGCCTTCATCCTCAGTTCGCTGTGCGGCATCGCGTTTGGCTTGAGCACCAGGAGACAGCGGCACAGCGGAAGAGCTAGTCGAGTCTTCGTCGGAGGAGTCATCCTCAGGCTGTGAATGGAAAGGACTCGAAGGTCGAGCGCCTTCGTCATCGTCGTCAAAGTCAGGAAACTCGAATTCTTCATCCAATGTCGAAAGGTCTTCTTCAGCATCACTTGGCCTCCTCTGAGGAACGGCGAATTGACCAGCTCGGCTCAAGCGGCGGAAGCGTTTCAACTCAGCTTTTTGTTTCCTGAGCTCACGTTCCAGAGACTTGTTGATGGCCAGGAGTGATGAATTGGAAATCTCGAGATCAAGGACTTTCCGTTCTCGGCGTGCCTCGGCATAGGGATCAACCGGTAGAATATCGCTGCTCTGTGCAACATCAGAATGTGGGACTTCAGGCGAAGCATCAGCTCCATCATCTGGCGCAGGCGTAGGCGAAACGAGAGAATTGTCCTCGGTGACAGGCTCTGTGATAGCCGGGATCGGATGCGATTGTCGGCGGACATGGTCAGGGCTACCCGTGTCGATTGAAGATAGACTGGTACTCCGGAGATGAGAGGTTCGCAGCGACGCGTTACTGGTTTTGCGCTGGGTAGGTTGGGTAGGATGGAAAGGTAGGGGCGGACCGCCAAGAGCAAATATCTGGGATGCACCTTTTCTATACGAGAGGTGAATGTTGTTCTTAGGTGGTGAGTTAGGACTTGTGAAGTAGTGTGAGGCCGATGAGACAGCACTGAGGGGTGGTGATGCAACAGTTGGCGTCTGAGCCGAGTCAGAGAGATTAGGTGACTGGACGAAGAATTGAGGAGAGCGCGAGTCGGTGACGGCCGACACATTTGACAGGACAGGAGAAGAGCTTCGGTGTGAGAGAGGCCTTGGCTCTAGAGGCTGTTGCTGACCATTGGCATAGAGAAAGGATGGCGTCTTTCTGAGTTTAGGGACGGGAGCTATCGGCTGAGGCTGTGAATGGGGTTTAACGTCGCTCGCATGGAAGAACATGGGACTCGAGTCCTTGTTTATCTTGGCCGAGGTAGGTCGAGAAGTAGGAAGCGGTGAGACGCGTGTAGGAGGGGGCGCATGTGGCTGTAAAGTTGAAGCATTCGACCTGGCAGTGTCTGGCGTTTTGACAAAGCCTCGGACTGTAGGGGCAGTTTTGGTGGTGGTCGGTACAGGGCGTGATGGGTTCGCATTGGTCGGTCTTATAGAGCCCACGACACTCTTTGCTCTATTCGAAGAGGCCAACTGTGGGCGGCGCACAGCAGGTTCGCTGTTTGTGGGAGAAATCATAAGGGGTCTCTTTCTTGCATGACTCGGAGTATCGTCGTTGGGGGATTGAGTGGTCGGGGTCGAGTTGATTAGCTGGCCCGCTCGTGTCTTTCCAGTCAGAGTCTGTGGTGTAACATGTGCGTGGGCGACCTGCGCCGTCGGTCGCGTCGAAGACAGGGGTGAAGGAGTTGGTTTGTGGTTGTTGAGTTTGGGTCTGAATTCCGACTCTTGCAATTTAGGGCGGAAAGGCGGTGTTGATGTGTTTGTTGTGGGTGTGATGGTTGTCGTCGAGGAAGAGGGAGTGTCTTTTGCAAAGCGAGGAGTGTTCGGCGCTCGAGCGAGGGCGGGTTTCAATGGCACTCCAGACCGGGGAGGAGCAGTCGGTAGAGGATTGCGATTGTTGGCCATGCTGGCTTTGTTATGAGGAAGGAGCGGGTCGAGTTGTCTGCACCAGCGTTGTCCGCCACCATCCAATCATCTCTACAGTGTTATGCCTCTGATCAAGTACCGGTGCATCGTCTTGGACTCGAGGATAAGAGACCGGCTTCTGACTATACTTGTATTGAAGTCTTCAACGTCGGTTGCCGTGGTTGTCACGGTTAGACGACGTTCAGGCCCTGGAACAATCTCCAAATGACGCTCCAGCCCACCAACGTTCCGCTTTCCGTGAACTTTCTTCGTACTCGCATCTCTTTTTTCTCCTTTTTTCTTCTTTGTTTTCTCGTCCGCCCCGCGTTTGCATCCGTTGATGTGAGGCAATAATTCGGACGCTTGCCGCTTCAGTCTCGCTGAAACATTCTACCATCTGGTGACCATCACCAGATGTCCATCTCTACAGAAAGCTATGGATGGCCCTGCCCGCCATGACAGCATCCCTCCAGCTGTCGACCACTCCGTCCCTACCCCTGATAACCCGAGCGATCCCGATTCGAGTCAGCATCACACACTCAAGTACCATCTTCTAGGTCCATCCCTTACGAAACCTGGTCAAGATGATGTCGACCAGAAGAAGGTCTCGGAGATCATCTATGAAGCGTCCAAAGGCAGCAAATTCTTCCTCCAAGAAGAGCAGAAGGACAAAAACTTGACCATCAAGATCAACCGTATCCTCGCAAAGAAGCGTCAACTCGACCGCCTCGACCTAAGCCACGACTTGCGCAAAGCAGACGAATACGTACAGAAGCTCGAGCTCACTCGCGATCTAACCCAAGTCATTGTCCACGTCGATTGCGACGCTTTCTACGCCGCTGTCGAGGAGCTCGACCGTCCTGACCTGAAACATGTGCCATTCGCGGTCGGAAAAGGTGTCTTGACAACTTGTAATTATCATGCGAGAAAGCACGGCTGTCGCAGTGGCATGGCTGGTTATATCGCCGACAAGCTCTGTCCGCAGCTCATCCACATTTCGCCAAACTTTGAAAAATACTCGGCAAAAGCAAAAGAGATCCGTGCTATCCTGGTCAAATATGACGCCCGATTCGAAGCCGCAAGTGTTGATGAGGCATATCTCAACATAACTCGCTACTGCGAAGAACACAACATGAGCCCTGAAGACGTCGTACAACAGCTGCGAGCAGAGGTACATCAGGAGTGCTTGATTACTGTCTCGGCTGGCATCGCGGCGAACGCGAAACTCGCAAAGATCTGTTCCAATAAGAACAAACCCAACGGCCAGTTCACCCTACCTTCGGATCGTGCCAGTATCATGTCGTTCATGAAAGACCTGCCTACACGTAAGGTAAATGGCATTGGCAGAGTCTTCGAACGTGAGCTCGATGCTATAGGTGTCAAAACATGCGGCGACATCTACGCGCAGCGTGCTTACATGTCCAAACTCTTTGGCGAGAAAGCTTTCCAATTCCTGATGGGTGTATACCTTGGACTAGGCAGAACAGATGTTCAGCCAGCGGAGGAGTACGAGCGTAAGAGTGTTGGCACAGAGAGCACGTTCAAGGAAATGTCAGACCCCCAACAACTTCGAGACATGCTTCGACATGTTGCGGAAGAGCTGGAAAAAGATTGCGAGAGAACCCAGTTCAAAGGCAGAACCCTAGTGCTTAAAGTGAAGTTGCACACGTACGAGATCCTAACTCGCCAGGTTGCCCCACCTAAAGCTGTTCACCAAGCCGATGACCTCTACAAATTTGCCTTGCCTATGCTCGTTAAGCTGGAAAAGGACATATCGAAATTTACCTTGCGCCTCATGGGACTCAGACTCACATCACTGGTCAGCATGAAGAAGAGCGACATTGGCACTTTCTTTACACCAAAACCGCAATCTGCAGCAAGAAAGCCTTTCGTTCCTGCTGGAGAAGGCGAATGGGAGCAATGGCCTGACTCGGAATTTGAGGAAGCCGCTCGCCAAGAGAAGCAGGATGACTTGGATACTTTGGAAAAGATGAGTCAGGAGTACATCGAAGAGTACAACAATTCTCCGAAACCATCAGCGGGTGGGCACGCAGGTACAATAATAGAAAGTGTGCCTGCAGCGACTTCTGAGGGTACGGAAAAAGAAGAAGAGAGAGACGAGACAGAGGAAACATGGAGCTGCCCTATTTGTAGCCAGCCACAATCTGCTGATGCTGTACTCTTCAACCAGCATATTGATGGATGCTTGTCGAAGCAGACCATCAAGGAGATTGTTCGTGAAAACGCATCGCCGTCTCAATCACCGCAGGAGAAAGCTCCTATGCCGGGACAGGGCAAGAAGAGAGGTCGACCAAAGGCGCCAGACCCGCAACCGAAGCGGCCCAAAAGCGCCTTCTTCTCTCGTTGATGTCCATACCGTAGTTAGACTTTATTCCCTGCTTTTAGATATCCCAACACCCTTGTAATCCTGTGCGAAGCAATCTATATTCCCGAATTTCCAGCCAAGTCCGAAGCTTGCTCGGTTAAGTTTTTGGTACAGCTTGAATATTTACGGCAGACAGGCAAGACTGGGCGCAGCTCTTGAATGTGGATGCACTTATACGAGACGGCTCATCCTTCTCATATCGACTTGCAGAATCTCCACTATCGAGCCCTATCGTTATCCGAGACATTCGCCGTGGCTGTTCTTGAGCCTCAGTTGACACTCCGCAAACAAAGCGGGGTCGCAAACCAGTTTTCTCACCCTCAGCTCTCTCCAAACTCAAGTCTGGCATCTTTGACACTGACAAAGGTGCAACTTTAAGCTGTGGCGCTCAAGCTGCTGTGAGTCTGTCGCAATTTACAGCCGCCTCTGAACCGTCTTTGACTACCCGAGTGTGAGCTAAAAATGTATATGCAAGCCAGCTGAGAAATCTCCGAAAAGCTAGACGCATTTTGGGACTGGCGTTCATGCAGGTCCGGACAATAACACAACCCAATCTGGGTAGAGAAGACAGATATGGGTATGTCAAGTATGGTTCCGACCTATGGATAGAAATATTGGCCGGAGGTTTTGCTTACACTTTGTGAAAGAAATGGAGCCACGGCAATAACCTAGGCTTGGCAGTGGCTTCCATGGGCTTTTACGACAGTCAGACCGCGAAAGTGGCAACTTAGGGCGTGCATTACATGGACATTACATGGAAGCTTGCTTGCTTGCATCGTCACAGGCTAAATTTGTATCTCCACATGCTGCACGTAGCCGACTTGCTGCCAAACCATGCCGTGCAACACAGTGTCTGCAGAGACACGTTTTGCTTAAACTAACAACAGAATTAATTGTCCAGCATCTATTTACCGAACACTCAACGAGAGTACAAGGATGGCATTCAAGGGACTGCAAGAAACGCACAGAGGCCTGTGTCTACGGATCTTGGAAGTCAGATGCATATCGCCAGCACATCCATGCTTCGAGACTATGCTGATATCACGGCACGGTCTTGCCGGACACTAGCATGGTCTACCGCCCCGTATAAGCCCCTCCCATACCATCGACTCGAGCCGAACGGCAGTCTCTTTACAGTGTACCACCACTGGCTTAACGCGAGGGAGACGTACCACTATTCGTAGCGTAGGATGCTGACAAGCAGATATGAAAGTCCGAAGGATGCTTTACTAAAGTGGATATGGTATCGAGTAGATATAAAGACAAGCTCTCACTCTCCAGATTGATCACCAGCAGATCATTCATACCTTTCCTATCTAATTCCTGTACCATCACTCCTTCTTCATCATGAAGTCTGGACTCGCTCTTGCAGCTCTTGCCTTCGGTGGCATGAGCCTTGCTCAGTCGACTACTGCCGTTGCAACTTCCGCTGTTGATATCGATGGTCAAACTACAACACTTGTCAGCAACATTGACCCTTCAGATATTGCTGCCCTTCCTGAACCAGAAGTTCTTGGTCCCCCGATTGGTGTTTACGAAAGCGTCTCCTCAGCGACATACAACGCAGCTGCGGCTACCGCCTCAGTCCTTGCCCTTGTTGTTGAAGCCACTGATGCTCAAACCGCTGTCATCACTCCTGAGAGCACTGCTATTGCTGCTACCAAGACACCCGTACCTGTTTCCTCTGAAGCAGCTGCATCTGCAGCTCGCAAGCGCTCATATGTTGGTGGTCTGACAGGCAACCTGCAACGTCGCGACTTGAGCTATCCTGTCGATACCTCATCTTACGTAGGTCACTTCCTTGAGCAATTTGAGAGTGTGGTGGTGCTAACCAAGGCATAGCATGTCCCTTCTGGCTATACACCAGCATTTGTTAACCTCCAAGGTTCCACCCAGGCTAACGGATACTTGACTTACAAGACACTGTCAACCTACGATCCTCAGCAATGTACTTCTGCTTGTGACAAGATCAGCTCGTGTCAATTTGCAAACATCTACTACGAGAAGGATCCCGACAACAACAACAACCCTGTCGACGTGATCAAGTGCGCTCTTTACAGTATGCCCCAGACTAACTGCACCGCAACCAACAAGGGACAATGGCGTGGCTCGTTCCATGTTCTGGTCACTGGCAGCAACGGCTACAACAAGGCTGCTGCACCAAAGGCCCCTGCTGGCTACTCCCTGCAAACTCTTCCTGCCGCCGTCAATGCACCAGTCTATGACGATGTTGGTCAGTGGAGATTCATCCAGCCTGTTTACCTCAACTCTTACGACCCTCTTCTCTGCGCTGCTGCCTGTGACAAGCAGACTGCATGGGACAAGTCTCAAGCCACCGATGACTGCAACTACAAGACCTGTGTCTACGCAAACATGTACATCTTGTCCCAGGACGGAGTTCCAAAGACGGTTGTTTGTGCTCTCTACACTGAAGGCGTCGATTCGAGCTATGCCACCAACTACGGCTACTCGACGGATACGGATTCCTTCCAGGTTTCCAACTCGATTGCATTGACCAACACCACTGCTGTCAATGCTGGATACCCGCAGTTGTGCGCAGCTTCGTCAGGCGATATCTCCTACCTGAACTCGACCGGCGCTGCTTTCTGCACGAGCTTCCTTGGCTATAGTGCTCCCACCACGACTGTCAACACCACTGTCACCCCTGGCGCAACCACTATCTTCGCCACTGTGACCGAGGAGGTTACCGCCACATCGGTCTACTCTACTGAAACTGTTTCGGTCACTGGATCTCCTGACAACCAGAAGCGTCAAGCAAGTGTCAACATCATCACAACCACTGTCGAGCTGCCTTTCATCACCGTCAGCGGCAACGAGACTTTGGTCGACTACATGACCAGCACCTTGACTGTTGATGCCGCTTCCACTTCAGGCGCCGTCATTACTCCCGCCTCGGTTGACCCTGCAGCATCTGCTGCTGCTCTTGCCAAGCGTAGCGCCAGCGCCATTGCTACCCCTTCTTCCATCCTTCACTGGCCGTCTGCAAAGATCTCCTCTGCTTGTTCGCAAATCGCTACTGGCACCGTAACCAGCACGCAGACTATCACTGCATCTGGATCCGTTATCACCGATGGCGCCACTGTTAGCGCAACCCAAGTAACCTCGATCGTGTCGACCGTGACCATCACCGTCGGCGGCAGCTCACCAAGCACCAGCGACTCATCCGCACCCAGCTCCACCGCCGTGCCCGGCTGTCCCAAGACCGACGGCTCGCAAGGCCAACTCCTTCTCGGAGGCTACTCTCTCGGCTACCCAACCCCCATCACTTTCAACTCCGACCCGCTCCTGTGGACCTCTCTAGGCGGCTTCGGCGACGAATTCATCTACGACACCACCGGCGATTTCCTCTACCACGTCGACACTGGCTACTGTCTTACCCTCGGTGCCGCCACAGCCGACCAGTCGCCTAGATATGTTGGAAGTCCTTTTACTCTGAGCGCATGTTCGTGCTCTACCAGCACAAGCACGACACAAAGCTTTACCTTCAACTTGCTCAAGGTCAAGGGCGACAAGGCAAAGAAGAATTGTCTGGCCATCAAGGGAGATCTTTCGGGAACAAAGTCTTACTACCCCAAGCTTGTGGACAACCCGGATCTAGATCCCTTCTCTGCTGTTTATGCAGCCACCAAGTTTGATGCTTGCATTACCTTCGAGGCTGGAGTTTGATTGTTGGGTTTCAAGGAAAGTGGTGTTTATCTCGGGGTTTTTCAAATGGTATTTTATGGTGGTTTTTTTGTTTGTCGATTATAATTTTCTTATACTTGTTCATACCAAATGGTAAAATACAGTACATTACATTTTTCTGCTACAATAAAGGCCTGTGTAACACATGATTCTATCGAACATGAATGTATTGATTGATTGTGTGTTCGATGTCCAAAAAGGCTCTAAAGTTATGATATTTTTCAAAAAAAAAAAATGATAGGTTCAAAGTACAAATACATGAGGAACCCTTCTTTGCTCCTTGCCGTAAGAAGAAAGAATGATGTGTACTGACAATCAAGGAAAGAGCCATCGCTATGCAAAAACAGTATCAAAACAAGAAAAAGACTACAACCACTCCCGTTACCGTACACGGGGTCGATGACTACGATCCCTTCCATTCTTGTCCAATCTTCCACGCCTGCTCTTGTCGGGTGGAGGAACGTACTTGACGTCTTTGAGTGCCCAGTCAAGGAAGCCAAGCATATACGAATCGACATGACCGAATTCATCTTCTCCATCTCTGGTTTCGTCGACGTCCGTCGCATCAGCAGGTTCAGCAGGCGTGGGCGGAACACTAGTTTTCGGCGTTCTAGAGTCTCTGCTTTGGTTTCCTGTGGTGTTGTTGCCGCCGGCGTCAAAGTCAAAGTCGTCGGCTTGACCTTCCTTTTGCTGGGCGTGAGCAGCAGCAACATCTTCTGCATCTTCTACCGCCTCCAGCACTTTCTGGACGTTGTGTTCGCCGACGTTGTTGCCAAAGACTCTTTCGACAGCAGCTCCTGCGAATTCGTCTCCTAGAGCTTCGTCATCGACAGTAGCGGCAGGAGCATTGAAGTAATCAGTCGTGAATTCTCCTTCTTGGATGACAACTTCATCGAGCAGACGCTTCTGGTTGGACTTGCGCAGAATGTTGACTTCGATGGTGTGCTCAGACACGAATTTGTAGATGTGGACGTCACGGGTCTGTCCGATACGATGAGCACGATCTTGACATTGCTTGTCCATCTGCGGGTTCCAATCCAGATCATAGAAGATGACTGTATCAGCACCAGTCAAATTCATACCTACACCTCCGGAGCGTGAAGAGAGAATGAAAACGTCAATACGAGTGTCGCGATTGAAACGTTCCATCATGTCTTGGCGTTGTTCGATCCTCGTGCTACCGTCAAGACGGAGATAGCGGTATCCGTGGATGTTCAGGAATTGTTCCAGAATATCGAGAACCGAAGTCATTTGGGTGAAGATCAGCGCGCGAGAACCACGGGACTGCAGTTCGCGGAGCAAATCCGCAAGCCTTTGCAGCTTGCCGCAGTCATATTGGAGAAGACGTTTATCAGGGAAAGCAATAGACAAGCGTACACGAGATTCGTGGAAGGGGTCTGGCTCCGGTGATTGTGAGACTGACTGGACAGTGTAGATAGTCTTGCGCAGAACCATGTATGGCAAGATGTCGGAGGCCACAGCATTGGGAGTAATGCATGCGAATTTGCGGATGAGAACATTCATCGCCTTGGATCGCTGGTCCACGCTCTTGACCATGTTGTGAATCAGAGAAGAAGAGTCAAGGTACCATTCGGAGTGCAGAGCCTTGTCCCGAGGTGGTGCTTGCCGCAGACGATCAGTCGTATATGTTGTGCATCGCTCGACAAGATCAGTGCCATATACAGGCGCAAACTCTGTCCGCTGTTCAGTCAAGAAAGCACACTGGCGTAGGCGGTTCAGCTTGTCCATCGCTGTCTTGTGGTTCTGCTGGCCAATGACCGAATTGAAAGAAGAATTGTCATGAGAGCTAGTGCCTAGTCTCTCAACCTCCCTACGCACAATCTGATCCATAGCCCGACTAGCCCTGAGCTGCTTACTGCGTCTGACATGATACCTTGATCTTGTCTCTCGGCTTGACAGATTGAGGCTCAAAAAGTCCAGATCAAGTACTTCATGTGGGTCCTCGTAAAGCATCTTTCTTCGCAAGAACAAATCCGTAATCTCGAAATCTGCTGCAATTGACCGAGGTTGACGTGTGTAAGGCTTCTTCATGGCATATGAAGTGACAATAGGACGCTCTTCGAATAGATCCGGGTGGTTGCAGACTTTGCGTAACGACATCAATGCTTGCGACACACTGATCATATTGCCAGACGTCAACTTCGCCTTGGTATCAGAAAGACCCATAAATGCATCGTAAAGCTGGCGTTGGCGTTTGGACAGTCTGCAAATGACGGTATGCTCGTATTTACCAGGAAGCTGTTTCTCGACTGAAGACTTGAGACGACGCAGGAGGTAAGGACGAAGCGAGTGATGCAACTTGTTGACAATGTCTTGGGCTTCGTTACCAAGCTTACTCTTACCGTCGACGAAAATCTCATCGACAGGTCTCCGGAACCACTCTGTGAACTCTTCGAGATCGCCCATACCTTGACCATCTTGACCAGCAGTCAGGAAAGTAAGAAGTGACCACAACTCGATGATGCTGTTCTGAAGAGGCGTACCAGTCAACAAAAGACGCGCATGTGTCTTGAGTCTGATCATGGCTTGGTAACGCTGAGAGTTGAAGTTTTTGATGTTGTGCGCTTCATCCAGAATCATGTAATGCCATTCGGGAACTCTGATGGCTGGCAAGTCCTTCAAGATGAGCTGGTAAGAAGTGATGACAACGTTCCAAATATCAGGATTGCTCCAGCCTTTGCGCTTCTGCGCTCTTTCCTCTACAGAGCCGTAGTATGACAGAACCTTGAAGCCAGGCAAGAACTTCTTGAACTCCATCTCCCAGTTGAGGATAACCGAAGTAGGTACAACAATCAGATGAGGGCCCCAAATGTGGTGTTCTTCTGCGAGATGAGCCAAGAGAGCGATAGTCTGAATTGTCTTGCCAAGACCCATCTCATCGGCGAGAATACCATTAGTCTGGTTGGCATATAGTTTCGCAAGCCAGTCGAGACCTTCGTGCTGATACTCTCGTAGCGTGCCTCTAAGCAGAGAAGGGATTTTGACTTTGGATGACTTTCCAGGCTGTGGTGTTTCAGTAGTTTCGGACATCCTATCAACTTCATCAAGATCAACGCTAGTGGTCGATTCGGCTTCCGTAGGCTCGATAGTGGTGTCGTCCTTGGGAGAAGTCTGACTGCTTCTGTCCTCTGCGTGTGAGTCTGCTGACAGCATGTTGTGGTGGGGACTGAGGGAATGTGCATGAAGTTTCTGAGGTGGAACATTTTCAGTGTCCAAGTCCATTGGCAGTGCTTGTGGGTGTTCCTGTTGTGCAGAGGCAGTCGATTCCTCCTCGGACACATCATTTGACACTACAGGTTTGGCACTTTTGGCGGAAGATTCTTGGATGCTGTCTTCGAGCGGCGTCGCAACAGCCGAGCTCTCGTCAACTTCCATAGCTTCTGACGCGTCCAAATCTCGTTTTTCATTGTCTGAGGCATCTGCTTCATCAGAAGGAACACCATTTGTCTGAATGGGCTCAGCTTGTGCAGCAGGATCTTGGACGACTGGGACATCATTCTGATCTTTCTCAAGTCCTCCGTCTTGCTGCTGGGTCATCTCCTCGATGTCTTCAGATACTTCAACACCCGAATTGGTCTGGCTTTCTTTCACAAGAGCTTTGCGTCCACCAAAGAAGCCAAGCAGACCGCTATCGTCTTCGCTCTCGCTCTCATCCTCCTCCTCTTCATTGTCATCCTCCTCTTCTTCCTCATCGCTCATATCTTCATCACTCATGTTGGTAGACTCATCACTGTCATCCAGAAGTGCATCATCCACCTCATCAAGCTGGATTTTAGAATAGTCTCGTTTCTCTTGGATGTGCTTGTCATTATCTTCCCCATCATCACTTCCGGCTTCGTCATGGTCTTCGTCCGAATGTGTTTTCGTTGTGGTTACCGCGATCGTATCTTGTTCTTCATCAACATCCATGTCGCTAGCATCGTCCTCGGATTGTTCTTGCGGTAAATCTGGTATGTTGCTGTACTTGCGGCGTAGAGCTTCTGGAGACAGGTTTACATCATCGTCTTCCTCTTCCTCGTTGTCACTGCCTTCAGACTCGGATGAGGTCATGCGGTGATCTTCATCAGGGTCCTGACTCGATGCATCTGATCCTTCTTCATCGACGGAAGCACCTTCGCTAAGACTGATATCGTCGGTATCGTCATCGTCGCCGTCTACTGATAAACCAGAATCCAGTAGTGCGCGACGTTTATCCAGCAAAGTTGTCGACTTCTCCAGCATACTCTGCATCTTGAGTTCTCGTTCGATCCTTTGCTCTTCCTCGTAACGCAATGCTCTTCGGCGATCAATTTCGGCACCAACAAGCTCCCATTTCCGTTGAATATCCTTGACAGTTTGGCGATAGATGAGTTTATACCACTCATTCTCCTGCTTCTCCTTTTCTTCTTCGGTCTGGGGCTGTCTTTCTTTCCATCTTGCCAAACAGGCGTATGCAACTCTCTTGGCACTTTCCATATGCGCACGCTTCTCCTTTTCCATCAGAGATTTGAGGAAGACACCATGCGCCCATAGATGATCCCAGTGGTTGTATTGTTGCGCAGGCTCTTTCTGATCATCCGGCAAGTATAGTGAACTTTTCTCTTCGCTCAAAGGACCACCTGGCTGAGCAGCTTCCAGGATCCTCAAACGTGCCAAAGCTTCCTTCTCAGCTCGTTCCTCAGGTGCCTGTTCGACTCTTTCCGGCGCACGGCGCTCAAGACCTTGGTACCTGTCATCTTCTTTGCTTTCGTAAGCAGCATCCTTGCTTTTCTGGTCGTAATGGGCGATGATATCGTCGAAAGATTGGAAGCGTGGTGGGTTGATGACGTGACTCGGATGACGAGGTAGAAAGGAGAATTGTGGTCGCTTGAGTTTGAGCTTGATACGAGGTGTCGTGTCGGCTTGGTCGGACGAAGCGGGAGGTTGCGAATCAGCTGGAGTTTGAGCGTCTGCTTTGGCTGGACGGCCAGCTTTGCGCTTTGCTTGTGGAGATTGTGATGGAGGGGCAGGATCTTCTTTCTTGACAAGTTCAGGCGATGCTTCGAGGTTCTTGATTCTGGCAGAGACGCGCGATGGACGTGGCGGAGTCTTCTCACGTTTAGGTACAGGAGTTTCCTTTTGCTTGGGCTGACTTGTCTGTTGCACAGTTTGAGCATTCTTCAGGGCCGAACCTTTGCTTGCCGGAGTCTTTGCGACAGACTTCTTAGACTTTGGCGTAGCCTTCTCGAAGACGGGAGGAGCTGGAGCATTGACACGGCCTGATCTTCTCTTTCCATTGTCTAAGATTGTGGTGGGACCTTCTGCAGCAAACGACTTCCATGGCGGCGAGATAGGCTTCGAAGCGGATCGAGATCTAGAGGCAGACTGGAGGTCGGCGAGCTTGCGCTTCCTGGAGTTGGTGGCCGGTGGTGTTGAAGGTCGATCAGACGCGTCGAATTCGATGTCGTCTTCGGAGCTTAGAGGAGAGTCGGAGTCGAAGAGAGTCTTGTGGTCGGCAGAGGCAAGTTCGGTGTTGTCGGTTGCCTGTGCATCGGGCATAGGGGAGTCATCGACGATATGGTTGTTGTCGGCGGACGTGTTGGCGTGGTTCTCAATCTTTTGATGATTGTCGGGCGGAGGCGGACTGGGGCTTTCGTGGATATGCCGGGCGCCCTCTTGTCGCGAGACCCCCTCTAACGACATGAAGGCCAATCGAGGCTCCTTCAAAAATTGGAGCGCTGGAAGCTCAGACTGCACAGATTATCATGCCGTTTTCCAAATTACAATATCGGACGTGGTTGAGTGGATAATGGCCAAACGACGTCACGGGGCGCGGATTGTAGATGTGTCGAGCAAAACGCGTTTCTCGTAACAAATCATGGAGACATGGAACTTGCCGACCTCCTCCCGCTCTTCCGCTCCGCGCTAGCTGGCCAAGACTCGCGAACAAGCTGATGACCGCAGCGCATACCGATTCGACAAGACGGTGCTTGGTGTTTGAAGATTGCTGTCACCACACATCACAACGTACCCTCACACCCTGTCCTCTTCCCGACCGCCCATTGACGACCTTCCAGATGCTCTCCCGCAGACTCGCCGCGGCACGTCCGCTCTCCAGCGCCGTACGATCCGTTGCTCCCCGTACCACCCTCACACAACTGCGTTTCGCTTCCGAGAACAATGCCAACAGAGAGAACTTTGTTGGCGAGCTGTCCGTTGAGGATGTCGGCATGGTGTGTTATGAAGGACTCTCGACGCCTTCCAAGGACTCGCATTGACAATGGCCAAACAGAACGGTGGATACGTCAACCCTCCAGCAATCAAACGCGCCTTCCGCGACCCTTACGGCGACTGGTGGGACAAGCAAGAGCGTCGCAACTTCGGCGAGCCCGTCCACGAGGATAACGACACTCTTGGTATCTTCTCGACCGAACCCTACACCCACTTCAAGCCCGGCCACGGTGCCGTCCTCCTCGGTACCTTTATCGCATCCGTCTTCGTCCTGATGGGTGTCGTTCGTCAATACTACCCCGACAAGCCCGCCGTTCCCAGAACCTTCCCCGGTGGTCTCGACAGGGAACTTGGCGGCGCCGGCGCTGTCCCCGTGAGTCAAGGTCTGTATGCGTCCAAGACAGAAGTGCTGATTCTTGAATACATAGGCCCGTACCGACGAGAAGGAGCCTTTCTAAATAAACATTTGTCCATACCCAATTCAACGTCTTTTCTTTGTCACCATCCTAATCTTCAAAAACAGCATTCGTGAAATGTTTTGATAACTGTTGCGCTCTAGATCCAGTAGTCTCATGAGATTGGAAGCTGCTCTTGCCGGCAGTTCTCAGTGGATTAAATCGGTGGACGGGAAGGATTAATTGCAGTCGAACGGAAGTCGGTAAACTACCAGATCGTGGGTAGAACCAATTTACATCCCATAGCAGCTGAACACATCTATGGTTCACTTGCTGGCACGTAAAATCTCCAGTTGTTACTCAGAAGCGCTCACTCATTGAAGGGCTGCGCAGCTGTTCATCGCTGACAGCAGCTTCCTGTTTTGTCGCGCCTTCCACAACTCGACAACATCGCACCTTCCTGTCGTCGCCGTCTAACACGACTCACTTCCAGCGCAATTGTGTTTCGACTTTCGTGCTCACACTTCCATTCATCATCATCGCTTATCACCATGGACGGACTCACGCGCAGGATGATCTTGCGCCTCCAGAAGGAAGATCTGACAGTTCTGGCAGCTCTCTGGAATGCGTCTGCTGAGGACAGCTCCGAGTACAACGCCACTGTGCGCGTTTATCGCCGCCAGTTGAGCCTGATGGACCATTACCTCTCGGACGCGCGCCAGGTCGAAACAACTCAAGATGCTGCAGGAGACACTAGTGACGAGGCAGAAGCATACTCTCGCCAGATCACTGATGGCAACGCACCTATCCTGACTGAGTTCGGAGATGTGCATCGAGTTGGGGGCGTTTATGCGCGTTGTGGTGACCCTACTCTGTTCACACCCACTGCTTCACCTCCACCGATCGTCAATGCGACAACCGCAGGCTCGTTCGTTGAGAATCCAGAGCATCTTGTCGTCCGCCTCCCTCAAGCTGTACCGACATCGAGAGAGCAGTTTGACAGGCTTCTACGCGAACAGTTTCGACCTGCTCCCTCGTGCGTCCAGTCCGAAGACATCTTGGTCAACGATGTTTCTGATGCACATCATCAAGAAAAGGTAGAACAACTGATGGCTATTGTGCCTGGCCGAGCTGTCAGCGTGATTTACAAGGCCTTGCAGATCTGCTATGGTAGGCTTGACGATGCCCTTGACTACATTTTCCGTCAGGAAGAGAACAATGTCGATATGGAAATCTTCGACCTTAGCAGTTCTGCTGCAGAATCGGAGCCTGCAACTTGCAATCCAGCTTTGCAGTCTATCAATCATTCCACAACTACTACAACGCTTCTTGAGCGCTCTGTGGACGACCTCACAATTCCCAGTGATCCACCCCTAAAGATACAAGCCAGCGCCGTCAACAAGAAGGAATTTGAACCCGAGTCTGGTTCGTTTGTTCGAAAAGACACAATGGAGAAGATGGCAGAGAACCTCCCTCGATTGTCTAGACCACTGTCAAGCCCTACTTTGCGTGCCAGAAACGCTGAACTTGACGGTGCTCTTTGTGATATTCCACCCAAATATGAAATGCCCAAACCGGCGCCAAGATTCCATACTACATATCAGGGTTTCACAGACACGATGTCCATGACGCCAGATACGTACCATGATATGATGAGACTCAACAACGACCAACATAGCCAGCGAAACAATGGCCATGGTGGTCGTCACCAGCAAGGTGGCTGCTCTCAGCAAGTTTCTCAAGTTACCTCTGCCCCTTCCTCTCTCGACATCCACGCTTTGAGCCTTATGAGTCCTGCTTCCCAGAAGCAGATGCTCGGTGAGGCTCTCTACCCCAAGATTCACGAGCAGCAGTTCAAGTTTGCCGGCCTTTATCCCAAGGTTCGCGCACAGCAGCCTGAGCTCGTAGGAAAAGTCACCGGCATGCTCCTCGAATTGGACAGCACTGAGGTCCTTCACTTGATCAAAGATGACGCTGCCCTTATTGACAACGTTAACGAAGCCATGCGTGTTCTCGACCGCTCCCTTGCCGAGAATGCTGGAGTCTCTTCTTGAGCGTGTTTCAACGATTCAAGTATCTCCTTGAAGAAATCACCACTTGCTCAGATGGATCAATTCTGGCTGGAGCATGCCTCGTTATGCGAAACCATGCGGCCAGCATGTTGCTGTGGACAGTCGCGTTCTAGATGGCCTGCCTTTCGAGTTGTCTCAGATGCTATTAAGAACGTGCTTACTCAAAGAAAAAGGAAACCAAGGCACAAATTTAGCTGGAAAATTCTGTACTAGATGCTGGAGGAGGGGGCAACACTTTTGTTGACAAATTTGCTTCATCACTGGCTCAATGACACTTCTATAGTTCGAATGACTGATGAGGGCTTGCTTGGAGCACGTTGAAGTGGATGAATGAGAGATGGTCGGAGAATGCAGCTCGCTCATTGAAGATAATTTCATTTTATGCCTGGCTAGACTAGTCCTTTTCTGCGACCATGTCACATCTTGCACCTCATGCATGTTGATTTTTCTCTGCCAGACCCAAGTATTAACGTGGTCTTTGCTTCAGTGGCGTTACTATAAAATTGTTCTGTTGAGAGACGTGCACCAAAGACGTGGTAGAAGAGCGATCCTTTGGTAGGTGCGACTTCCTCTTGCGGCTCGGAGTGTAGCAAGTCGTAACTTCTTCCTTGCTCGCTCACTTTGCATCCACCCAAAATTGTTTTTCGGCTCAATCGCTTCTGACTCTGAAGCTGACACATCACGCTTACAAAGCCGTTCCAACCTTTTCTCCTTCCCTCTCCTTCACTTTCCTTTGAATCATCTGTGCAGTGCGCCTTTCTTTTCATTTTGTACACATATCGGCCATCACCACAATGGACGACGACAAAACGCGCAGATTGATCTTGCGCCTGCAGATGGAAGATCTTGCTTCCATCTGGGCCTCATCAACTACATCCACTGACGATGGCACTGAGCTCGACGCTGACGTGTCTCTACGCCTGTATCGACATGAACTGCGCACCGCCGACCAGCAGATCGATGATGGAGTCTCTGCTCAGGCCGCTGCTCAAGATGAGCTTCGTCAGAGAGATGCCATAAGAGCTGACCGCGAAGAAGCCCGCCGCCTGTTCCAGAAACTCAACCCAGATGAACCACTGCCTGAGTTGTCAGAGGCTGATCGACTTCTTCTCACTGATCACTCGGGTCCTTCCAACGCCCCTGTCAAGGATGAGACTTCATCTGCACTTGGCCCACTACAATCTTCTGAACAGCCTGATATGCGAGCTTCGCCTTCACTATTCCCCGGCCCCATCACCGCCTCGACATCTGGTGTGAAGCGTTCAGCAGACCACCTTGACACTATGTTCGAACGACCCTCAAAAAAGCAGGCGAATGAACACATAGATCGAGCTGCAAGTCCAAACGACTCTCCCTGCATTCTTGGTTCAGAACATACCCAACTCGGAGCCTTTCATGGCGCAATTACAAACTCAGACGTGCCACCTCAATCTTCCACTCTAGCCCCGTTGACATTCGGCAGCCTCAAACGACCTGCAGAAGCTGATGGTATTACTCCCTCACCTCCTAAGAGACAAGAAACCTTGTCCAAGACCTCGCCTTTCGTTTTCATACCATCTCACAACCCTGCTCAAGAAACAATCACTCCTGTTGCGTCTGGTCCTACTGATCCTCCTCGGGTTGAGCATCCTACCGCTGCCATGTTTGGTCGACCTTCACCTGCGGTTACAGACATACCCCGTCTTGGCCGCGGCTCACGTGTGAGACGTGGCTCTGGTTCAAGACACTTTTATCCTCCTGGACCCAACAGAAAGTCCAAACGGACAGTAGGTGCTGCTACTGCAGACGCACCGACTTCGCAGGCAATTTCTGCGTCAAGGCAGCCTGTCACACCGGGACAGCAACTGGTAATCGAACCAGTCCAATCCGCCAAAGTCGAATGTGTTGCTTGCCTTAAAGAGGTCCCGCGTACCGAGACTTACAGTAACTCTTGCGGCCATCCATATTGTCGAAAGTGTGTCAACAGGCTATTCAAGAAGGCTGCCCGCGACGAGTCACTATGGCCACCACAGTGCTGTCAAGCTGAGTTCTCTATCAAGGACGTTAAACCCCTTCTTCGCGAAGGTCTCATCCCTGTGATTGAGGCCAGACAAGTTGAGATGAGTGTCCCGATCCTGGACAGGATCTACTGCGTGGGTTGTTCAACATTCATCCAAGAGGATGATGCTACTTGTCCTGTATGCATGATGATCATGTGCACGGAGTGTAAGGGAGAAGCTCATGTTGGTGGATGTCAAAACAAGCTTGAGCAAGAAACAAAGGATCTCGAGGCACTTGCTCGAAAGGAGGGCTGGAAGAAGTGTTCAAAGTGCTTGATGATCGTTGAACACAACACTGGTTGTAATCACATGACGTGAGAGAATTTTCGTGTCATAGAAAGTCTCAGAACTAACACCTGTGCAGATGCCGATGCAAGAACGAATCTTGCTATTTGTGTGTCAACAGATGGAAGGATTGCGAGTGTCCTTGGTTCACTGAAGAACTCCTCCTAGCACGTGAGGAAGAGAGAGGTGTCGCTCCTGTTCCTCTTGACGTTTGTCGCCATGGAGACTGGGAGTGGTATGAAACTGAGGACTTCTGCGACCACTGTGGTGATCTCTTGCCTGATTATCTCTTCCGTTGTCCAGGATGTTTGTTGCATTACTGTCGATGGTGCACTTACAACAGAGGGCTCACACTTGCTTGAGAGGGACCAACCTCTCACACTCCACGATGCTCAGTCTGCTTTCTCTTTGTCTGGCTAGAACATTGCTTCTCAATCTCATTCGGCTTTGTCTTTCGCTCAGATTGTGCTCCTTTTCATTGCTCATGCATCAAAATCAGAAACTGTTAGCTAGATAATCTCTCATACCGGATGAAGAGTTTTCTTTCCGATATCATGATGACTGTACTAGATATCTCCAAGAATCTGTGAGACCCTTCCATTCTCATATATCGACAACATGCGGCTTGGAAGCATATGGCCTCAGAAAACATTCTTCTCTAATCTGCAGATTGCTGGTAATGTTTGATGATTGATCTCTTTGTATTGAATGTTTGATGTCGGATTTTGCATACTCTCTGAAGCCTATAGCGTAGGTATATATAGTCGGCCACGCTTGCAAGTGTCTCGGAAATATAATAGCGTTTGAATTGGGGTGCCCAATTGATCAACTTATATACTCCAAACACCCTAAGTTCTCGTGGTCTCACCCAATATACCCGGAATGACCTTAATCCGGTTGCATATATAGGCGGACCGCCCGAGCAGCACGCTCTCAATGATCCCGTGTGCACGAACTGTTTTGTTGTTCAGAACTCTGCCCACGATCCTTACACTCATCTTCGAGGACCACCCTGGGGAGATGGAGCCAGATCAGGGGCTATGAGCGAGAATATTGAGGTCCATCAGAGTGGGGGTAGAGTGTATGAGCAGTTGTTGAAACCCGAGAGACTTCTCAAGAAGAGCACAACAGATATTTCCTCTGGGTGCATTCAGTAGTAACAATCGAGCTCGACGAGGACCGAGAAGGGGGCCTGGCAAACAATCGTTTCCGCGACGACACCCACTCCCGTTTCGTCCCTCGATGTCGGCCGCCAACTTCTCGATCCGTCTTGCCAACTTTGCTTCTCCCCTCCTGTCGCAACACAAACAACATGACTGGTGCTCGACCTAGTGAGATGGTGTCAGATCACAACAATAGTGATCCACAACAGCCTCTATCAGGCGAGATGCAGTTCGACTACCAGGTAAGTGCATCTTTCCTTTTCTTGTCATTCTCTACGCGTATGTGTTCAAGATTCCTAATGTCGCAGCAGCACAACCGCAGCAATCAATGCGACTGTTGCTTCGAGACTGTCAGCAGCAAGAAGACTGTACAGTTGCCTGGTTGCGGTCACACTTACTGTGCCGACTGTCTTCGTGTCATGTACCGCATGGCCATCAACAACGAGGCTCACTTCCCGCCATCTTGCTGTTTAGGGGCCATCAATATCGAGTCTGTCAAGCACCTTCTTCATCGCCCACAGGTCAAAGCCTTCGAGAGACGTGCTGCTGAGTACGGTACCCCTGAGCTTGGCCGTCGTTACTGTGCAGACACACGATGCAGCTCCTTCCTGGGCCATCCGAACGGAGGTATCCTCAGATGCGGCAAGTGTGGTAATTTGACTTGTGACTCTTGCAAGGATTACGCACACCCTGGAGCCTGCAAAGAAGAGCGTGGTCGAGACATCCACAAACTCGACGCAGACCTTGAACGTCTGGCTGCAGCCGAGGGCTGGCAGCGCTGTCCTTCTTGCTCGAGGCTTGTAGCTCTGGGCGAAGGATGCAACCACATCACATAAGTATTCCCCTATCGGTCATCTCCTACTTAACTGACCAGTGTTCGTGTAGTTGCCGATGCAAGCATCAGTTCTGCTATATCTGTGGTGCCAAATGGAAGACCTGCACCTGTCAACAATGGCAAGACGCTCATCTACAAGAACGCTTGCGTCAAGAAGAGCAAGCTGCAATGTTTGGACAACCTGAGCACGCAGAACACTTGCACCGTTTAGAGATGCGCGCACGATATTTGGCATTTAGAGTTGAACTACAGAGAATGATGCGGGAGGCATATTACAACTTTCTCCATCACTGAGAGCTTTGTTGCTGCATCGTTATGATGTTGACTTTGCTTTGACCATAAGAGGCAACTTACCCTGTTCGGCATGTCATTCATCATCTATACAGATCTCGAGGCTTGAAGTCTGTCACCAACGATCAAATCGTTCACAAGTCCGTCTATATGTCCTCTTCAAAGACGGTTTTTCGTCTTGTTTTAACCCTCGGCTTCTCACGGTTCGCTTCATCGATGTCTGTACAACAAATGGATTCCTCAATAACGATATCTCTGCCTTCTTAGAAGAACAACTTCATCGACGTCGAAGTCAACTACGAAGATCTCTTTTTCACGCACACTAATCGGGCTGTGAGCTGTGAGCAGTCATCGCTCAGTTATACTCCATCAAGATCAGCTTCACGTTCGGCGACGGCTGGCGTGAACGTTATCATTGCCGAGTCAAAGTGGTCGGATTACGATTAGATTGGAGGGCACTAACAGCTGTGGCGCGAACGACCTTCGATAGAACCTTCCATATTTCGTGGAAATCCAGCAATCAGCTCTAGGAGTACGATCATTCAGCTACTATATCTCGTGTCCCGCTCGCCGTCGTATCAAAGCGATCCAATATACCCCCTAGTTGTGCAGCGGAGACATCACAACCCAAACACTCTGCCACACAGTCGCTGAATCTTGTGTCCGATCCTTTGAACTATCGAACTTGGTTGCTCACGACGTGCTCTCTGTGCTAGATTCCTCTCCGTCTGAGCTCTTTCTGTATCGATGCGTTGATGAATTCGTGTCATCATTGCTGCGAAATTTTCGTCCTCGAGTCGCTGTCTCTGTTGGTATGATGTTTCGGAAGCGGGAGCCACTCCTCCTTCTGTCCTTGCTCTGGCTCTTCTGGTGGTGAATGCTACGAACTCTTTCTTGAAATCGTTTCGCTGCTTGGGTGCTCGTTGCGCTTTTTTTCTCTGTTTTCTCGCGGCACGATCTGTCAATCTGGAGCCGTATTCAAGCTCGGGGCAGCCATTACAAGAGTAAATGGGTCCTACGCAGTGGTAGCAAAAGTTGTATCCGCATAGACATTCGATCCTTGAACATCCGCTGATTCTTTCGCACATTTGGCCGCATCGTGTGCATCGCTGCCATTTCTCCTTGTGTGATTTGATGAGAACCTTTTGCTCGGTTTGATCTGGCAGTGGGCAATCATCACTCTCATGAGCAGCTCCTTTGCAGTCTGAGCATGTGTTGGTCTGGCATACTTCACAGTGCGCGATGCGATTTTCGGTATCCTTGCGTGGTATGAAGGTGCTGCATTTGGTATTCGAGCAGTAGACACGATCCATAACTGCGGTTTCGAATTCCTCGATCAAGGAAGTCAGCCTCTGAATATCCTCATCCCGTAAGAAAGGCTTTGCGGTATCGAGTGAGATATTGCAACTAGTGTGATGACATCTAACTGGCCACTCAGTCTGGTTGCGTATTTTGGTGAATCTCCGTACTATGCATGAAGAGCACCAGTAGTGACCACAAGGCATAGATGTCGTGGATTTGTCTAACTCGGTCCAACAAGCTGTGCACTTTGATTGGACAGGCTGCTCCTCTTCAACGTTCACGGGGATCTGCAAGATACCGTTCTGTCTTGTATTGACAAGGAACCAGTCTGACGGCCACTTTGACGGATATTCTGGGGTGCGGCAGCTTGACCATCTAGACGCAGCGTGATCGATGTTGGGGGAGGGCTCTAGAGAGTTTTCAGAGATTGCTTCGGGTTTTGCACCATCGTTCCATTGTGAATCGACAACAGGGTAACTGCATCGTGGATCGTGATCCGTATTGCAGAAAGGCTCTGGAAAGTTGTGAGGGATTGCGTCGATTCTAGATTCACTGTTCTGTTGTGCATCGACGGAGGCCCTATTCGGTAGAGTTCTTGGAACGCGGTAGCTTGTCCATGGAGATGCAGCGTAATCCATGTTGTAGAAGGTCGCAGGAGAGCTGTTGGCAAGACCTTTCGCTGGCACGTAACTTACGCTGGTATCGAAACACATCAAGCTTGCCGCCTCTCATAATATACCTAGAACAACATCGCTCCCACACCGAGCAACATCACTACAAGACCAATACTAAACGTCTTGCAAGAAATGTTCAGAGCAAGGTAGCAAAAAACCATTTCTGGACAAAACCTCTTCCAACATTCCTTGATCTTAGGGTACCAGATAGCGGTTACTGGCGACCGACAGGTTGGCATATACCTTAGCCCTACACGGCGGAACTCGGGGAGGTTTTATTACCCGGTAATAATGGGTGTGGCCGCTACACCACCCGAAAACTAGACAGGATTAGTTTCGCGGCTGGCCAGACCACTAGACTAAACCGACTGCCATCATCGATTCCTTATTACCACCTGCCACCTGAAGATCAGAAGTATATAAGGGTTCAGAAGATGAAACTTGATATTTGGTGCAATGCAGTGCTTAGCCCCTGAATAATATGCTCATGCGAGTGAACAAAGGCCATCTGACTTCTTTGCTCGAATGACGCGCTGCCCTGCCCAAATATATTCTCGTCGTGTAGTTGTCGTGTCAAGCGTTTCGCCTCCTATCACAATACGCCCAACTTGTCAGACAAGCACTTCATCTATCAAGCGACATCATGTGTTCATCGCTAACTTCTAGCCTGAACTCTAACCAAGCTATACCTGTTACACTGCCGAATAAATTTCGAAATCGACCTGTTCAGACCAAACTCGAATGTGATATCCTCTTTGCTCCAGACATGGTAGCATCAACTCAGGGTTCAGAGAACAAACTTCAACTCGCTCGTACTCTAAGCACTGAGCTGGCAACGAATGCTTGGTCAGAGTAAAGAAGAGGCCGAAGAACATGATAAAGTGTAGGGATACTGGAAGACTGTCTACCGGTGAGTCAACATCACACAAGACTGAGTTTGGGAACATTTGACCTCTTCCGTCAAACATGTGTCTCCATGGGACACGACTATCGATGTAGATCACTACTATCACTACAGGTCGGACAGATAGCAAATCATCAATCTCGTGGGAAAACTGATGTTAGACCAGTGGTTTATGTCGGGGGCTATTTAGGGTGTAGTATCAACTTCATTACTGGACAGGAACGCAATATACTACCAGAACAAAGGATTTGAACACAAAGACATTCCAAAAACCCGACTCATTTCAGCGATATCGGGATCCTGAAGCTGTGATACAAAAGGGGTTGCCAACGACAAAGTAACAACAACAATATCGCGGTCCAGAAGCGTGGATCTATCTAGCTCTGTGTTCTCATCTGCTGTGTTTTCCCCAAACGGCAAAACTATGCCCTTCGAGTAATATGGTAGACATGGATACCTAGAAGAGAAACCCAAAGTCAGGATCGGCCACCTCCGATACTCGACTGCGGATGAACGCGCTGATATACCACTTTATGACCAGGCTGAAGGCTCGTTCTTGTTGTTAGAGTACAAGTACATCGCTTCACACGGGTAGACTCGGCGAGCCTTGTTCACGAACATTTTCCGGAGCCGCCTGAATACATTTTATCTCCCATTCGTGACCAGATATCTGGGTCCTCCGTTTCCATGTCTTTTTTTGGCCATTGGACGAGCGAACAATTTTCTGCCGCATGTGGCAGATTTCGGCATTCCGGCGGTGTGGAACAAGTTGCCTACTCTCGAACTTCTTGTAATGTGGCGCTGCGACTCCGGTGGCTGGTTCGAGACTTGTTGAGAACAAGGCGATATTTGTTGCATCTGATCAGTTGTAGTACCTAAGGCCATGGACTGAGCCATGGTGATGGATGGCCACTCGATCATGGGTTGTGTGGTATATCTCGAGGGATATTGCTGCCTGACCAACAGAAGAGAGACCGAGACACACCTACTATATCAAAAAAGGCGAGAGGAGGAGTCGGTGACCCTCTACCAAATGAGACCAGGAGATCATACCCAGTGTGAGGGTCATTGGGTGAAGGGCAAGCGATTGAGATGAGGTGGCAAAGTAATGAAATCGAGCAAAACTTGTTTGCGAGTACACCATTACATGCACCACGTGCTAGGAAAGAACAATCAGTACACAGTGAAACCGATCGCCGTACTCGATAACCGAAATGTTGACCAATGACCTTACTGATATAGGATATGGACCAATGATAGTCAAGGAAGTAAGCAGATGTCGCCATTATTTGCGTATCTGGCAGTCTTGCTTATCCGATATAGGCAAATCATGAGTATGCACAACACTCGGCAAGTAAGCGAAGAGCTCAAGAAGGCGGACGACCAGGGAGCCTGACTCTCGAGAGATCAGGCAGACATTCGCAACTTGCCAACACACTGCGCATCCAGCGAGAGAAAGCCAACGACATGCCGAGTCTTGAGATTGTGATCAAAGCGTTTTCGTCGGACAAGATAGAGAGATTGTCAAATTTTGCGTAATAGTGACAAAGCTGAGCCTGTCCGGCGAGGTGGAAGAAATCACCAGCCACCGATTGTTCTCGACAGCTGACAAACCATACCACAGACGCGTTTACCGCTAGATCTGTGCATGGGTTCGCAGGCTGGGTGATGTGTTTTCGATGACACTACAGCCGTGGATGCAGGTACCGATGCAATATAACTGGTCACCTCGAGTCTCGTACCATGTACCGAGCGGGGAACACACCGCCAGTTGTATCAGTATGGCTCATCATCTTGTGGATACTGTATGAAGAGCAGTAAAGATTTGAGAACAGTCGAAAATATCAAACAATATGATAGTAATAACAGTACTAGAAGAAGGCATTACAGTGAGCAATAGCAACGCCTGAATAAGCATTACAGCTGCATACAGCATTAGGGTATCAGTTCCCAGCCAAAACGCCAGAACAGAACAGGTCATCGAATCATAAAGTCGTGATCGGCGTGAGAATGGAACTACCGGCGTGCTCTCGAATCCTCTTCCGCCCAGGTAGGTCTCCTCTCCTGTGTACGGTACCTGTGTTCGCGGACGTTGATCTCCCCTTCGACATCTGCAGCTCGGTGGCGTTCTCGATCCCTTCTGTCTTCGTGACGGTACTCTGAGCGAGTTTCTCTGTAGCCGTGTCTATGCTGGCGGTCTTGATCATGATATCTGCTCTCACGAGGCTCCTCCTGACGGTACCTGTCTCTTCGATGGTGGTTGTCTCTACGAGCTGCCTCAACGACGACTTCGGCGCTGCTGGATCTGTGGGGTTCATCGTTGCGGCGATTGCTATCGTTGTGAACTCTGACACGAGGTCTTTGCTCCTCTTCTTGTCGGCGAGCATGACGGATGGCGGCAGACTCTTCCAAAACACGAAGTTGTTCTCGGAGGTAGGTGTATGTGTGAGGGATTTCGACTTGCGAAGGTCTCCTGAAACGGGTGTATCTTTCGAAGACCTTGCCCTTCTGCATGTAGATGGTTTCGGCGATGCGTTTTGACAGGTGGTTTCCTTTGTGGCACAATGGAGCACCTGCCTGCCATCGCTTGTATGGGGAGATGCATTGGTGACATGCACGAGAGTGGGTCTCAAAATCGAACAAGAGCCATGCCTCCTCGGAGGTCAGAGGTCTTGAGAAGCCGGTGACGATTGAGGAAGTATCTGAGAAGCGTACTTCTTTTGGCGAAGGAGGAGAAGAAGGTTGAACAGCAGGAGCAGCAGTAGGCATGTTGTTTCTTGTTCTGATGGGAATAGATTGATTGACCATAGTGGCCAGTCCTGGAGTAAGTCTCGTCATGAGGATGTTTGGAGTGGACTTGTTTGGTTTGTGTTGGAAGTAAAGCAAGTTGTTGATGGGAAGTGTTTGTTGAAGGAAGGCGAGTGGGGTGTTTACTTATAGTCGGCAGGTGTGGAAGGAGAGAGTGGGGAAGGAGGGAAGAACGATGGACAGACTGTGAGACTTTTACTTATAACAACAATGTGGGAGGAACGATTGTCTGCCTGAATTGTGCACAACTCATCGAGGTCAATTACGTGGCAACCATACCATACCGAAAGGGGACGCCGAAAGGCTGCGGCGACGTATGGCTATGCATTGCGACACACTGCCGCAAGCTTGGGGTGGATGCATGGAGCTGCGCTAGAAGAGCTTGAAGATGGATTAACAAGAAACCTTGATTGCGATCCAAGAGTTCGGGAAGGCTGAGAATCGCAAAAGGTAGACCGTCAATCCGTAAACGAGCTGCCTTGCCCTTCTTGGCCCGCGCGGGAGGCAGCGTCGTGACTCACTGCTACATGCAAAAGGAGTCTCGTGAACGCATGTGCTTCAGGAACAGCGCGCCGAGACAGGGTTGGCATGGCCTTTGAGGACCTCAGCTCGTGAATTGACCAATTGCTGACGTGGAGGTGACTGGGATGAGGTGGTGACCTTGCGGCTCGATAATCCGGTGAAGGAAGCTTGGCTGCGGGGGCACAATTGTCAATTGAGGCTCGGTTTGCAACGGACAACTGCGCCTTGCACCGCAGTTTGCAGACTCGACGACGATTGCTGTCGCGGACAGAATGGCTGCGGGACCTCCGCATCCGCGGCCCGATCTGAGATGTTGTAGAGAGACAACGTGCTGGGCGTGGTTTGTCGCGGGTAGCGGCACGCGCTTCCTGTGCTTCGGGGAAACTGAGAGCAGTGTCACTGCGAACGACCGAGCGAGCGGAGTCGTACGCAGCGGTGAATCAAGGCGGCTGAGATGGATACATGGTCAGGATACCTGCCTGACATTTGGTACATACAAGAGTACGGCTTGGATCTGAGGACTTTGACATGTGTGCCGGCACGGGAATCACGGTGGTGCAGACATTTGGCTCTTGGCCAAATGATGTCAAAGGTTTTGGGAAGAAATCAAAGGCATTGTTTGAGCATGTGCAAGAAGACGGCATGGCGATTGGGATTTCAGACAAGGCGGACGTGTGGTCAGAGTCAGTTGTCGTGTGAACGTGATTGCGAGATGGTGCCTAAAGCTGGTGCAACAGTGCAACTTTGGGCTGAGTTTCGAGTGAAGCATTGATAGGGTTCAAGTAACACTGGGTGTCCTTACGAGAGCGAGGCTATCAGGTGAGGTGTTCCGTGATTGATTTTCCATCAGAGTGTTTGGAGGGCCACAAACTCCCAAGAGTGTCTCAATGCTTCATGACAGTATACTGTTGATTCTTGACTACGGTCTCGTCTTATATAAACATGTCTTGACAGTCAATGCTCTTGAATATGCAGGTCTTGGTGGTGACGATGTTGGATAAAGGCAAGGCTGGTGATGAGATGTGGGGAAGAAGAGGTTCAGCGGTTGACAGCAACGGTCGTACTTTGGACCGTGACTTGCAACTTGATTTGATGCTTCATCGTCAATAGAATCGCTTTCGGAAGCTGGACAAACACAGCAGGCTTCGATTCATATGGTTATTTGGACAATATCAAGGCTTCCACGACGACGACGACAAGACAATAGACCATGATCGCCCCTACATAAGGACTCGACCACCCGCCGAGACAGCGAAGACAGTAGAGGAAAAGACGGACTTGAGAGTCGCCAAAGCGCCATGGACACATACATGGGCACGCCTTCCAAGAGACGATCCATCTCAGACGCTACGGCCACGGCTGCAAGACTTCAGCCCTCACCACTTCTGACGAGTCGGTTGCCGAGCGCGACAAAGGATGACAGCCTGCTGGACACTTCACCACAGACGCCCAAGCGGCCTGACTTCTTAGCCAGAGGACTGTCGCTGCAGATGCCACCCAAGACGACGGCGACGACAGCTACGACCTCGATGGCCGCTCCCAATACCATCCAACGCGTGCCGCTATCTCCTCAACTTGATCCTCAGACATCCTACGCCTCTCCTCAGACCTCTCTGCCGCGGCATTCGCGTGGTCTAGATTTTTCCAGAGCCTGCACCAATCTTCACCACTCGACGCTAGCCGACAATCCTTCTCCCAGCTCGTCCCCAATCATGACTGCCCGCAAGCCCAGCGTGAACAGCATGATGCTCGACTCGCCAAACCTCTGGCCTCAAGGTCAAGCCGACCGCAGTGCCGTCAGTAGTAGCGTGGGTAGTATCAGCATGCTTGCCGATGAAGATAGCGACGACAGTACCAGCGACGATGATGTGATGGATGACTTGGACGACCAAATCCTTACAACTCCGCAGCTTCGGAAAACTGCCAACCCACAAGCCGCAACTCCTTTTGGCGGCCACAGCACTATCATGTGGAGCAACAACTTCTCCCCCGCCCACGCCAGTCTGATGAAGACTTTTCAACGTAGTCGTCTGAAGAAGGGTCGAAGCAGAAAGAGTTCGAGTAGTGCCAGCAACAACTCGGCCATGCCTAGTCCACGCACCACTTCGTCGCCGCCCCTGCGCAGTATTGAGGGCTCTGCTCACTTTGGCTGGCCGCGTCTCCGGGAGACCAGGCCTGAGCACCCTTCTCTCTCATCCGGTAACGACAGTGGAGACGAAGCTGTTGCTGCATCCTCGGTCCCTGGTGTTGTTCGCCGCGCTGTCACTCGTCGGGGTAACTTGCTTGTAAGTCATTGTCCATCTTTCTCATCGCCGAACTGGCTAACTTCTCCTTAGCCAAAGACAAAAAACTTTGCACGCATTCGTGCCGCCTTGCTTGAGGAGTCTGCTCCTGTTGACAGCGAAGTCCGTCGTGAAGCAGAGACCATGCGTCAAGTCCACAACCATGATCCTGTCCCTGATCTCGAAGGTCCATCCCCTGGTCCCTCATCCTCACAACCCAATGTCAACCCTAACGATCCCAACGACCCACAACCCGACACCACAAACAACAATCCCATCAGCTTTAACCTTCATGCTCATCGTAACTCGGGTGGCGTTGACTATTGGCATAAGCTCGAGAATGAGTTGCACACGCCCCCTCCGCCGTCCTTCCCTACGAGAGGCAGCTCATCACTCTCTGGTGACATTACTATGGACTCACCTGCTGACAGCGCCCTGCGCTCAGCTTCTGTCATCAGCATGAATGAACCATCTGCTGCTTCAGAAACCGATACCCAGAACTCTACCTACACAAGTCAAGACGCTCTTCGCAGGCCCTTTGGTAAACGTCGCCGCGATGATGATTTTGATATGCAGAGTTTCAAGCGCAGAGCTGTCAGCCCTAGCATGAGTGTGCACGGTAACAGCCCGGTCGTTGCATCCCCCGTTGCTTCTGCTGCCGCACGCAACCAGGGTCTACCCAAGGATGGTGCTCCGCTCGAGAAAAGTACCAGTGGTGGGAACAGCAATAACACTGCTCCTCGAAGGATAGGTCTGCAGGGTATGGTCGACACAAACGAAGGTATCATGAGGATGAGCATTGAGTAGTAATCTTGCTCTCCTTCAATGATCCTTGACTCTTCTTGGCTGATTTCGCGTTTGCCCTTGGTGTCATCAAGGCATCTCTTTCTTTGTTTGTTTTTCCTTCTCTTTCTGTCGATCGCTTTTCTGGTTGGCTTAGGTTCATAGCGTGCGGCGTTGGGGTTTTCGGTATCTGCTTTCTGACGCTTTGCCATGCAAGGCTGTCACCACCGATTCAATACAATAGGTCTCGACATTATACGTATTTCTCTTTCCTCTTGAGTTCTACCCATTGCCTCAGATTCATGCAACATCGTACACACCGATGAGCTTTAAACCAAAAAGGCTGCACCTTCGGTTGAATGTCGGCTTCTCTGTGATTGCCAAAGGAACTTGATTTTTTAGACTACTGGCGCACGGCATGGTTATATACACAATCCGCCAAGAAGAGCCTTGGCTCCGGCATCGCAATA